>WBMW01004026.1:494161-684034 GCA_013396635.1 Penelope pileata
GTGAGGGAGAGAGAAAAGGATGAGTGATACAGTTCCTGGTACCTGTGGCTGCATAGACACTCTAAGAATCTATGTTTAAAGACATATGCTAAAAAGTAACTTATCTTTACTGAGATCACTCTGAGAAGCTCTGACCTCTGTATTCACTAGCAAGCCTTTTCAGCAGGCAACAAAAAGCCAAAAGAAAATCTTGCTGTGAGATCTACCAAATTCACCATGATCCGAATTCAACCCACCAGATGTTTGGAGTTCAACTACAGCACCTTTACTGGGAGCACAGTCACTCTGCACTTCCTCAATGATCTATAGAAAGCGATAGACAGAGGCCTGGAATCTGGAAAAAGTCTTTTGTTCCCAAAACATGAAAGATGCCTCTTTAACTATGAAAATAGATAAATGTTTATTAATTCCAAGATTTGCTTGAACCATGGCAAAGGCTCTAGTCAGAAGTCAGTGGTTTGTTTCTGGATAGGAATTAGGACTCTGGTGGTTATTTAACACTGCACAGTAGCAGTAGCTATCCATATATCCTCTCACCATGTTTTCCTCCCTGATCATGGTGTTCATGGAAAAGACATAGATGGACTCTGATGGCTGCAAAGGAAGGCTTATGCTGCAACTAAATCTTTTGAGTCTATAATGAACACCTGTATCTTAAGCTTATTGACTTGAGCACTGCAGAAGCACCGGTGATCCTACTCTGTAGAACACACAGAGGCTTATCAGACAATCTGAAACCATCCATCAGTGTTTCCTTAAGCTCCATCCACTGATTTATTGAGGAGCTCTTGACATCTTAAGAGGCTCTCCATCCCAAACTTGTGACTTTGACCTATCTTTGTCCTGATTTGTGCAAGAAAATCATGAGAAACTAATGTCACTCTAAACTCACACCTCAGTCAGGGGGAAATAATTTTCCATCTTCCATCAAACAGATTACAATCCATTGAAGACCGAAGAAACTTATCCTGGATTTATTGGCTTTAATTGAAAAAGTTTTGTTGAACCTGATATTCCTGAGAACACCTATGGAGAATTCACAGAAAGGAAATCTTTAAACCTTTCTAAGTAGTAAAGGAAGCAACGCAAGCACAGTTTTGTCTGGATGTAGGTCAGGACATGAAATTGTATAAACCGTATTAATGATATTGATAAATTAAAATCTTCTATCAACAGATAAAAGGTTTCATTAAAGGCCTTGCAAATCTTTCTGCAACATTTGACATTGCCCAGCATCTTTCACCTGAGAAACATAGCTGAAGTCCAGAAAAATGTATTGAAACAGCATGGCATCTTCCTCTGATAATGCACCCACTGAGTTAAACAGAAAGTACATTTCAATTTCTAAGCTACTTTTGTGCCGTACAGCGCTAAGACCAGTTCTTTCTTTAGCTCTCACCAACAACCAGCTGAAACAGACAAGTAGCAGGAACTTTAGAGTTGTAAATAAGCAGAAGACAAACTGCTGTCATTCCTAGCTCTGTGTGACCTTATCCTTATTATCAAAATGATCCACTGTTGTTTCTTCCATCAGTATATATGATGGATAGCTGTAATATTCTTCTTTCACTCCTTTCCGAGAGAAGGGTGTAGTGAAGTGCTTTCTCCTGTTAGACATAAACATTTAAGAATGAGTTTAAGAATCAGTAGGACAGAATATGCCAAAGTCATATTTCCTGACCTTACAAGTACAAAATGCTGCTGGGTCTGGCATCCATGGAAAGACCATGTACCTCAAGGAGCTGGGGAGAAAATGGAATTCCAGGTATACTCTGCAGATGGAAGATGAAACCATTTGCACACGGTGCTTTTAGCAGCTCTTTTGCTTCTTCCCATAAAGAAGGAATTTGAGTTATCTAAAAGCTTTGCTCATCAGATGATACAGCTTTGACGGGACACTAGAGCACAGGATGTGTGCACACTTCAGAACCTCTTACTCCATAATGCTGCCCATATGAGCTTCCTTCTAGTTTGATTTTCAGTAATAAGATGCTTATTAATATTAACATGGCAGGGAAGGTTAGAGAAAACCATTAAGACGTGACTATCATTACAAGAAGACACCAATGTCCTTTTAATAATAAAATAATTTTAGACACAAGGTCTTTTCTTTTTTCTTTGTTTTTTTCTTTTTCTTCCCTTCTCTTTTAGGATATTAGCAGAAATCACAAATAACAGTTATAAAAAAGGAAGAAAAAAAATCATCTGCCCTCATTTGTAGTGGTCTTCCAGATGTTGATAGTGTCTCCCTCTCTGTTCAGCACAGTTTTTCTTTATTACTCGCATTGCTCTTGAAGTAGCAAGTTTCCTCATTGAGGATTTGTCCAATGCATGGCACTAAGGATAAGTTTACATCTCCAATTATAAAAGGGTCATTAAGTTCAGAGAATGTGAGATCTAAGTTTAAGAGGAATTCTAGGGAAATCATAATTAGATGCAGAGACATTACATGAGTTTAATGACTGAGATTGAATTTCAGTTTTCAGGATTATAAATTGAGAATCCTTATCTGACTCATCTTCTTTTTTAGCTAATTAATTGGAAATTTATTTCCAAACAATTAAGGCAGAGAGTCTTTTCAGTCCCTAAGTGTTTGTGAGCTTTATACTAATGTTCTCTACCTTGCTTTTAAAACTCTGTCCTGCTAATTTCTTTGAGCTCCTTCTGATAACATGATAATGCCTGTGTGTGTTTTTATATAAAAAAGATCAATTTTCTCTTCAGTATGGATACTCTGTAGGAAATTAAGTTCCTCAGAATTTAAAACTGTAGTATTTCATAAATGCTGATAGATTAGAAAGATAATCCCACACAAAGCAATACAGAAGGAACAAAATTAAGAAGTAGCTTCATTCTGCAAGTCTGAGAAAATGGCTTGCTGAGATGTTCTATTGTGGTGTTTTATGGATTCTAAGTTGTACTACCTCAGCAGTATGTGTCCCACTTTTAGGCACTTGGGCTCTGACTCATTTCATTTGAATCTAGACACAGTAGGTGTCTATCCTAAATCAGTCATCCACTCTCTGAAACAAGCAGTGCTATCACCAAGTAAGGGAATGTTTCCCCTTTTGATGCAACAGGCTGTTTGCATTTGACAGAAGAATGATTCTACGTGCCAAACCTTCACACCAAGGGAGCACTATGGTGTGATATCCAGTGGGCTGGTACATGCATACAGGAACTCAGCTGTTGGCTTTCCTGTTTTCACTGTGTAAGGAAAGCCAACCTTCTTCTTTCCAAAGCTTTGCAACAATATAGAGGTGTTTTAAAAGAAAGAGCAAGCGCGTGATTTTATTATTTTTAGTTTCCTGAAGTTCTGCTCTAATCAAACATGAGCGTTGCACTGTCCTGGTTTGGTAACAAGCAAAATAACGTTACAAAACTTCCCTTTTTTTAAAATATATTTTTTACTAAAAAAAAAAGAGGACTATAAAAACACAAAATTAGCAGGTTGGACACCCACGAACTAGGCTGAAACTAGAATCATAGAATCATAGAAACACTAGGTTGGAAAGAAATATATAGAGATATAGCACAGGCTAGCTTAATAATAAAACTACTGTATAAGTTCATGGAATTTTTTAGGGATATGTTTGTTTATTTTAATTAATGTTATGATACACTGCACATCTCCAACAGCATTTTTTTTTCAGTGCAGGTGAAGAGGCAATGTTGCTTCATGGTAGAAAGAAGCAGCTGGGGTATAAGAAGTTCCTAATTTACAGTCAAATAAATGTCAATGGAATTCTATCCTAGTAAGTGGTATTTTCAGAACTGAACTGTTATCCCCTGGGTAACTGAGATCTATCAAAGCCAGAAAAGAGGAAGGTAAGAAAAATAGTGAGGTTTTAGATCAATAGCTTCAGATATGACACAGCAAAGAAAGTGAAAATTATGATCTATTTTAAAGTAATGAATTGAATGATTTAGAGGATTAGTGGCAGGAAATACACTTCACATCTAAACGACCATTTCCACTGTGAAATGATAAGATTACCTGAGGTGGATAGTTTTTTACATCTAAAGCCTCTCTGGTCAACAATTCAGCCATTGTGAGTAAAAAAAAAAAATTATCTTCTGACGTTGCTTCAAAGCAAAAATTCAATGAAATGTTCATGAAAGTTTCTTATGTGGAAGTTTAACCTCAGAAAAATAAGTAGCTGAGTCTCAATCTGTTTTGGGGCTTCCAATGGAACATAGCTGTTTGGTTGTGACATTGACTCGTGCTTTTTGCATTTCAGGTCCCTTTTGTTAGCCGTGATTCCTGGATGAACCAGGAGAGCACCAAAGTGGCATTTAGGAGCCGAGGTATTTTCAATTTTTCATTAAATCTCAAACTCTGTCATAGAAAAATCTGATAATTGTTTAAGAAGTACTTTTAGTCATTACTTGTTGTTGAGTGAAAGTCTTTTTTTTCAGACAACTGAAGAGCATCAATTAAGAAGTCAAACAGAGTGGGTTATAGGACCCAGATCTCCTTGTAGAGGTGGCTGTATTAGTGTTCGCATGGTTACAAATTGAAGAAGTTAACTTCAACTGCATTTTAAGGACTGTTTTAATAAACAAAGGGAATCAGTGTCATGGTAATGAACTTTCTGCCTGGAAAACAACATAAGAAAAATGTTGAATGAATAGCTATCCTTTTTTTCAAGCCGGACAGCAGCAAACTATATGTTTAATATGCCATGCCTTTCATTCTTTATTCAGTTTCCAAGGTTAAGAGAAGAAACATTGAAGGAACACCACCATCACGTGCTATCAGACTCCAGTGCAATGCACTCATGTGGGGAACACTTTGCTTTTTATTTCTACCTTCAGCTCAATTAGATGCATCTTTCTGAGGCCAAGCTCCTTTGTGAAAGCATGCATTCTTCTCATAATTGCCTTTTAAACAGGGAGCTTTCTCAATATTTCCTAAAGGATCAGCGTTTTGAAAATCTGCTGTATATTGATACCAACTTCTTAGGCTTCTGTTAGGTTTTTGTTTAAAGAAGTGGGCTTTAATCATTTGTCATCATAGCTATTTTTAAAGCACCTTGGACTGAAACCTAACCTCTCAGCTCCCAGGCAAAAATAAAACTTCTCACTTTCAGTCACTACTGGTCTCAGTTTCTCTGTCTGTCTTCTTGTTTTGTTTTGAAAGTAGAAATAGATTCCAAATTCAATTAAATTTTCCTTTTTATGTGCATCTCTCTTTAGGCTTCTGTTTCTTACTTTGAATAAGTCTTTGAGAAGTCTTCCCACTTAGGAACAATCTATAATAGCAATATTAATACTAGCTAGGAGCTCCTATGACAGATCACTACATCATTTTAATGCTAGAAATATGTTCACGAGTAGCAATAGGAGCCCTACCCAGCAAGACTTCCAGTTTTGGTTACAAAGTAAGAAGCAGCAGATGAATTTGCAAAGGAGAAGAGCACAGGGCAACAATTACAGATCCTTTTGTGACAGTCTTTGTAAAATCTCTTTAAATATAAGGTAACTGATCTGTATTTTTCTTATGTTCAGCAGCATTTTTGTCTACCATTGATGAAAGATTATAGACTTCATCAGATAAATCATTAGCTGATGTAAATTAGTATACCTCAGTGTCTATTGTTTACCCTCTGAAGATCTGCACCTTATTTTTTATTAAGATTTGGTGATATTATAGACTGCCTAAGTCAGTGATCTTTATCTTTTCTTAATAGAGTCTTCATGTACAACCAGTAAAAACTAAAACACTTATTTCAGGAAACATATGAATTCTTAATAAAGAGACTAAGATGTAGTCCCATGGCCACAGACTCCTATAGTAATTGTAAGAGTTGGTTACTACTACTCACCTCTTTACTACTCCACACTCTGAGACACAGCAGCTGGACAAGCGTGGCTCCTATCTTCCTGCAGAGCAAAGGAAAACAGATCCATTCTCTCCTTTGCAGAGGTGGTTTGAACCAGAATAGCTGGTGTTCATTTCCAGGATCCTGTTTCAGTTAGCATTGAAATGAATTAAGAAAGTTCCCGTGAGCACTCCCATGTATTAGTTGAGAGGATGTAACAGACATCTCAAGGTCATCAACTCCAGAAACTGTTACAAATGTTCTAGAAGAAATAAAATAAAATGGTGACTACACGTTTAGAAAAGGCGCGATATGATATTGATGTTTACACACTGTACAAAGCACATAAGAAAAAATTTTATGTTTCATGTAAATGTGTCAAATGTGAAGGCGTATCTGAATACTGCAAGCAGGAAATGCACCTGGGGAGATGCAGATCATCAACATGCCCTGCTCTGAAAAAAGAACTTCATATCTGTTTGCAGTGAATAATACCCTAGAGGACATTACCACGGAGAAATCTTCATTGAAGAAACAATTCCAGTGGAATACAGTTAATATTTCAATACTGCACTTTCAACATTTGCACTAATGAAAGTTAGGTAACTTCTTAAAAGCAAAACCTAAAGTCTTCTCAGCTGAAGAGCTGAGAGATTCAGCAACAGAACTGCCAATCTTTTCTTATACCATCAGACTATCCCCTCATCATGCATATACTTTGTTCCTTTGCTGGGATCTGTTTGTTTTTGTTTTGTTTCTGAAGTTCACAGTTGTTTCTTGGGCTTACTTTTTGTTTTGATCTCTTTTTTAAAATAAAGATTTGTTTCCATTACATTATTACATTATACCAAGGATCTTTGAGCATTATTACAGCTCTCAGTTTTTGGACAACAGGTATTTTTCCTGCAGTTATTGATGATTATACGATGACTTAATTTTAAGTAACCACAGCAAGTATAGGTAAATGACTTCTTAGTTCTGTTCTATGCAGTTATGCAGAATTTAAGTGTAGCATTTCATAACACAGAGAGCTGGAATTTCCTTTTTATTTATTTATTTGTTTATTTGTCTGTTTGGCTATCTGAATGAATCTTGAGGCTTGACTCAGGTGCCTTTTCAGAGGTGTCAAGTGTTATTTGCAACACCCATAGGTATCTGAGACATCTGCATGGGACTGGCAGCTATTGCAGAGAACCTGTGGGATGGTCGTGCTCAGCTGGAACAACAGTAGAATTGCAAATAAAACTTCTCTGGCCACCTGTCCATCTTGGACTCTTTCATTTTGCCCTTACCAGGTAGAATTTAGTTGAAGTTTAAGATCTCTAGTTATAAATGTCTATATATAGATGTGTTCTGCTACTCTTGATATCTTAATCTTAATATTCTATTGTTACCAGTCATGATTTAAGTCCCAGTTCAGTTGCTTGAATGTCATCTCCAATGTCACAAGATGCCTCGTGCACCCCACTTTGCCTTTGGATGCCAGTCCCAAAGGACGTGTCTCTGACAATTCCTATGGTGTGAGATTTGTAACTGGGGATGTAGCTCAGTGGTAGAGCGCACGCTTCGCATGTGTGAGGTCCTGGGTTCAATCCCCAGCATCTCCATGGATGGTGACTGGATAAAAAACCCTGATTCACCCATTTTTAACAAGAATAGAAAGGATGACCCAGGGAACTACCAACCTGTCAGCCTCACCTCTGTGCTGGGCAAAATCATGGAGCATATCCTCCTGGAAGTTATGCTAAGGCACATGAAAGAGAAGTGATACGAGACAACCAGCATGGCTTCATCAAGGGCAAGTCCTGCCTGACCAACCTCGTGGCCTTCTACGATGCTGTAACTGTATCAGCACACAAGGGAAGAGCCACTGACGAGATCTATCTGGATTTCAGCAAGGCCTTTGAAACAGTCTTCCACAGCATCCTTCTCTCCAAATTGGAAAGATACGAATTAGACAGACAAGGACTGTTCAGTGGACAAGGTACTGGCTGAAAGATCATAACCAGAGAGTGGTGGTCAATGGCACAATGTCTGGATGGAGATCAGTGATGAGCTGTGTCTCCCAGGGGTCAGTGTTGGGACCAATGTTCTTCAGTATCTTCATCAATGACATCGACAGTGAGATTGAGTGGATCCAGCAAGTTTGTGGATGATACCACGCTGTGTGGTGTAGTTGACATGGCCAAGGGATGGGTTGCCATCCAGAGAGACCTAGACAGGCTCGAGCGGTGGGCACAGGAGAATCTCATGAAGTTCAAGAAAGTCAAGTGCAAGGTCTTGCACCTGAGTCGCAGCAACCCTCACTGTCAATGCAAGCTGGGGGATGAAAGGATAGAGCACAGCGCTGACGAAAAGGACTTGGGGGTACTGGTGGATGGCAAGCTGGACATGAGCCAGCAATGTGCCCTTGCAGTGCAGAAAGCNATTAGACAGACAAGGACTGTTCAGTGGACAAGGTACTGGCTGAAAGATCATAACCAGAGAGTGGTGGTCAATGGCACAATGTCTGGATGGAGATCAGTGATGAGCTGTGTCTCCCAGGGGTCAGTGTTGGGACCAATGTTCTTCAGTATCTTCATCAATGACATCGACAGTGAGATTGAGTGGATCCAGCAAGCTTGTGGATGATACCACGCTGTGTGGTGTAGTTGACATGGCCAAGGGATGGGTTGCCATCCAGAGAGACCTAGACAGGCTCGAGCGGTGGGCACAGGAGAATCTCATGAAGTTCAAGAAAGTCAAGTGCAAGGTCTTGCACCTGAGTCGCAGCAACCCTCACTGTCAATGCAAGCTGGGGGATGAAAGGATAGAGCACAGCGCTGACGAAAAGGACTTGGGGGTACTGGTGGATGGCAAGCTGGACATGAGCCAGCAATGTGCCCTTGCAGTGCAGAAAGCAAACAGAATTCTGAATTGCATCAAAAGCAGCGTGGCCAGCAGGATGAGGGAGGTGATCCTGCCCCTCTGCTCTGTGCTGGTGAGACCTCACCTGGAGCACTGCGTCCAGATGTGGAGTCCTCAGCACAGGAGAGACATGGACCTGTTGGAGCACATCCAGAGGAGGGCCACAAAAATGATCCAGGGTATGCAACACCTCCCCTATGAAGACAGGCTGAGAGAGCTGAGGCTGTTCAGCCTGGAGAAGAGAAGGCTCTGAGGTGACCTGATAGTGGCCTTTAAATATCTAAAGGGGAGCTATAAGAAAGAGGGGGACAGACTGTAGCAGAGTCTGTGGGGATAGGACAAGGGGGAATGGCTTTAAAGTGAAAGAGAGGAAATTTGGGTTAGATTTAAGGAAAAAGTTTTTTACAGTAAGGGTGGTGAAGAACTGGAACAGGTTGCTCAGAGAGGTGGTAGAAGCCCTGTCCCTGGAGACATTCAAGGCCAGGCTGGATGGGGCTCTGAGCAGCCTGATCTAGCTGTAGGTGTCCCTGTACATTGCAGGGGAGTTGGACTAGATGATGTTTAAAGGTCCCTTCCAACTCTAAGGATTCTATGATTCTACAATTCTGTGATTCTACAGTTTCTTGGATAACTTGGGTACCTTTGGGTGTCTCAGATTCCACCAGATCCATAAGCATCCAGTTGCTCACCTGTTCAGCACAGTCCATGGATCCTAGAGATCAATTCAGCTGACAAGTCAATCTACTTCAGGGTGAACATACCCAATCTCCATTTAGCTGATACAACGAAAGATGTGTGCCATTGTAAAAGCATTTCACTAGGGATTTACAAATCATAATCATCTTTGTCCACTGCTTGCCACTTGTCAGTTAAATCAGAAAGATCATTTCTCTTTTAAGACTGAAGTAGAAGTTTAAAAGACCACTGAGTTGTATGTTTCTGGTTGACCTACTATCATAAGAAACTGAGGAAATGAAAATTGGATTACCCAGAACACTCACTTGACTTGAGCTGCTCTGGCACAAAATTCTTGCAAATATTTAATTCCTAATACGTCTTATATGCTGGAGGTGCTGAAGAGAAAAGAAAAAAAAAAAAAAGAACAGAAAAAGGATTTATATTGAATTTGGGTAACTGACAGTGATCACTATCACATAACAGCTTAAATAATCAATTGTTCAGCAGCACAGACACTGTACTGTGGTGTTTAGAGCATTTACGTACACAGACTAAAATCTCCTGCTTTTCTCAGTCTCTGTCTAGAATGCAGATGCATACACTGAAACTCCACCATTTAAAAACAGCAGCAGCAGCAATAATGATTACTTCAGTGGAGTAAAAAAAGATGATACCAAGATGGTTCACAGAGACTGGCTGGATACAGCTTGCTTGCTTAATTTTGAGAGGAAGTTCTATCTATGTATAAAGAAGCAATGTGAACCCAAAGCATGTGGGTGAAGGTATCTGCTGGGTTTATACCTGCTTTGAGAGCAGTGCCCTGAAATGGCAACTGCAACTTTAAACATCCTGTCATTTTGACCACTGTTCAGATGAGGGGGCAGTCAGATAGGAGAGGGAACATCAATTGTTGCCTCCTTCCCCACACACAGTCCTTCCTCTATCACTAACCTGCCTGCTTTTATAGCAAAGATTTATCACAGCTCTAAACTGCAATTGAGTCTTCCAATAATCACCTGCCACAACCCGGCACTGCTCGCACTGGCCATCACAGGAGGCAGATTTGCTAGCTGAATACACAGAACAGGCAGATGTTGGGTGAGAGATGGTGACTTGCCACAGTCAGACAAACACAGGGCTCCATGCAGTGCCTTGCCAGCTTCCCCTGCAGAATCCTGTCCTCTAGGCTCATTGCAGTTCACAGCAGAATTTGGACTCTGAATTGACAAATTTTAGTAGCATACAAGTATATTAATTTACTATGAAAATCCTACTAAGTGTAGGAATGGTAACACCAACATTTATTAATGAATGTATAGGAGCAATAGCAATTTAGCAAGCCTGTAAGAAGCAAGCCAAAAAAAAACCTGCAGTTAAGATAAAAGGAGGCAAGATGAACATTATAGTGTAGATTTTTTCTGACTCAAGTTCATTAATCACAAGTGATCAAGGAATTCTACATCTGTGGGGAACCGGTGCACAAATATAAGTGATATTTTACACAAATGCAATGTAATAACAGTAGTAAAAACACTACCACTACTAGTCCGGATAATAGTAGCATCTAGCCCTTACACCTCAAATCCAGCGTTTGTGTCAGAGGACAAAGCTCTAACGGTGTCAATGAATTGTAGATGGCATGGATTTGCCCATTTCACTTCAATGTGATGAAATAGACTTTGTCTTCAGAAAAGACTTATTTTTCCTTATGAAAACAAATAGACATGAAGATGACAATAAAGGCATTGTTGTTTTTCAGGCTGTCTAGCTATTTTGCATTGTGATCCTTTCTCTTAAGAGAAAGTAAGAAAAAGTAAATAAGGATATTTGGCTCCAACATATATTGCCAACCCATCCATGCAAATATTTATGCTTAAGCTGTTTCCAACATGGACAGCCCACCAGTAGACAGCAAATGCCAATATAAGGATGAAAACGCTCTAAAATACATATTTATTTGAGAAAGCAGTGTCAATGTACTCTTCTCCAGAGGTTTATCTTGTTTTGAAGATCCCGATACATAATTTAATGTTTCACACAAATTTTATTTCAAGACTGACATTTTGAAGGGGAAAAATTAAAATAAAATTCTTAAGAATGCAACCTGACAATGGGTTTGCATTGACATTTAAATTAATTGACTTTTTTTTTTAAAAGCATGTACTGTAAAAATTGTGATGGTAATCATTTGTCTTGCACTATCTCTTTCCTCCTGATTTTGTATGTGCAAAGGCAGAAATGGAAGATTTAATTTGCCAAGTTTTGAGGCATTCAAAAGTAATTTATACACTGAAGGTGTCTATTAAGAAAAAGTCTATTATATTTCCTGCAATTAATGTATTCTGTCTGATAAGACTGCAGTATACAACACTCATGTGAAAGCAATGTAAAGTAAGTGTCAAAGCCAGATAACAGAGTCTAAACAAGCTTTGATTACCAGCAAAACAGAAAAATTGGTAAGGGTAAAATTATGTTCTAACTAGCAGATTTTTCAAAAGAATAATAAGAAAAGTTAATTCCTTCAAAACACTAGTACACAAATGGTATTCTGACTGCTTATAATTGAGACAGAATTTTTACAATTAGGCCTAATGATGATTACCCAACTTTTATTATTTGGCTAATCTGCATTCGCAGCACGCACAGCATCCTTAAGAACATACACAGGAGTATATTCTCTGGGTTGCACATGGTGGAGGTCCTATTTCAGTGGCTCTGAATGAGTTACAGTAATAAAGTATATGCTGTTAAGAAAAGGTTCCTTTAGCAAAAAGAAACAAAAAAAACAACAAAACATGAGTGACAAGGCAGATCAACAGAGTTTGCCTGCACACAATGAGACAGATTTCAGGGAGAAAGATTTCCAAACTTACATTGAGACAGAAAGGATGGAGATGTAGTCTATCTACTATTTCTTTTCCAAAACCACAATGAAGGGAAGTTATTGGATGTGAGATATGTGCACGCACTTAAATCAAAAATGGTTGAAAGATGAAGCAGAAATACGAGCTACTGGCTATAAACTCACCTGGAGTGATGGCCATCCCATTTACAGCACTGCTTGCTTTCACAAAAAATAATTCTGTGGCGATCCAGAAATCAATGGAAATGAGTGTAATAAGGAAGGAATATCTCCAGTAATGAAAACTGTAAAAGACTGGAATTGTTTATTTTGGCAAGGAGACAAGGGACACACAATAAATAGTTCAGGAACAGGAAGGAGAGTTGAACGGGAGGAAATAATACTACTTAAAAAAGGAAATGCATGCCTAATTGGACTATGAAACTCTTTGTCATAGAATGCTATTGAAGCAGGAGTGTATCAAGCTCAGAAGGAAAAGGGATATTTCAATGGTCATCAGAGTAACCATATTACTAATAATTAACTTGATTTTTTTTTATGTTTCTTGTTAACTATTTCTTCAGTAATGGATTATTGTCAGCAAACATTTGCCTTCCAAATATGACATCTTATATTATTCTCATTGGAAGTGAATGAGATCATCAGTAAAGATACATCTTTTCAGAAAAGACTTTTGGAATTACTTTTCAAGTTTTCAGTGGAAATGAAACTAAACTGCCTATGGGAAAGATGGTGGCCATTATGCTAGAGACAGCAGGTGTTTAAAATTGTTCCTGCTGAGCACAGTAAAGGATTAAAATTTTATTGGGTTGGGAGAAGTATAAGAACACATTTTGCTGAATAGAGAGCCAATATGATAAACTGAGACATTTTCCAATTACCCTGAAGTGAATACAAACTACAGCTCCTTCCTAAACTGCATTTGAGGGCTGCACTGAATATTTCTTGATGATCAAGTCTGTTGTTAAATGCAGTAGAAAGCAAGTTTAAATTTCTTGACTCTCTCAGTTTGTTCAAGGATAGATGACAATAGGAAAATACATGGGCAGTCACTGGCAACCAAGAATGTAATTAGCTTACAGAAAGGTTAGTGGTTTTTTTTTTCCTTTTCCTATTCCCTAATGAAAAATTGTGAACTGAAAAAAAAGCCATGTGTTCAAAGTGTTTTGAATTTCAGTTAAGTCAAACACAGGCAAGAAATATGTTTCATAGACAGTGTGGATAATATGTCCTGAGGTGTTAGCACAGTTACTTGTTCAGTAAGTAAGGTCAAATTACGTGTGAGGCAGGGACATTTAGCATAAAAACAATATTAATAATTCATGTGGCAAGAAGAGTAGTGGAATGATAACATATAGTGATTGGAGGGGGAAAAAAAGGTAGACATAATGGAAGAAAAAGCTCATAGAAAACAGCAGCCAACAGGATATAGAGGTGAAAATACCAATTAAGCTTTTTCTTACAAAGTGCTCATGCAGCTCCAGTCTTACAAGATGACAGTGATTCTGGTTTTTGTTATTTTCTTGCTGGATATCTCAAGCCAAAGTAACTCAGTGCAGAACCTCACATCATATCCCACCAGCCCTATAATTACTGTTGCCCTATAATTACTGTTGCCCTCAATGCAGAATAGTAAAGAGAAACAAAGCTATCTGGATATGTAAATACAGTACTACTATGGTAGGAGGCAAAGGGATGAGATGCTTCAGATCTGAAAAAGAAGGCTATTCCGGCCTTTAACTCCAGAGGTGCTTTATTTCTGAAACTTCCTCAGAAGCCTGAAGTCTTGGAAGCCTTGGCTGAACAAGTGGGCATGTAACTTATTCTGCACTTGTCCAGGATGCAGAAAATAGCCCTTTTCTCAGCTTATGGTTCCCAAAAAGCTTAAGAAATATTCACAGTTTTCCTGAAACTAGAGTCCTCACAAAATAAGGTTTACTCTATCTGACTCTTTCTGGTACTTACATGAACAGAACTACAGGTTATTGCCTAAAAACAGCATGTTTACTTGGAGGTTTTCAAGAAAAGGTTAGATGTCGCACTGACATGGTGTAGTGGTATGGTGGTGATGGGTTGATGGTTGGACTGGATGATAGTGGTCTTTCCAGCCTTAACGATTCTGTGATTCTATGCCAGAAGAGCAAAGTATTGGAAGGGAGGCCACTAACAGCAGCTGGGAGGTAAGAGCATTCACTGAGGACAGCAGGCTTGCAATGAACTCCTTTCTCTGATCTTCATTTTTAAAATCAATGTTCTTTCTCTCTTATGTGGTTAGTGCTTTACGCTAAGGGCATAGATTAATGGAAAGAAGCAAAATTTCTGGCTCTTGTGCACTTTCCTTCATATTTCTCTGAGAACAGGAAGATCTCCCCACTGTGTCTGTTCCAGGGAGACCATGTTATGCGACCATCATTTTATGAGGGACTTCTCAGCCTGCTGCCTTCCTCTTATAGGTAAACAGAAGCATTGGGATCTGTCATTTCAAGGCTGGGTAACTGCCAAAAAAGTGGGAGTTCTTGCTTTATATTCCTGCTTCACAAAAAAATGTAAAATCATGGACAAATATTGAGCAGAAGGCATCTCTGGAGGTCAACTCTATTGTATTAAATTATCCATTATACATACACATTATATATATCCATTATCCATTATACAGTGCCCCATTGTATTAAATTTTCCCCCAGTTTAGTGTCACTGGAAAGTTGGCAAGGGTATGTTCATATTACCCAGGTTATTTGAAGATGACAGCTTAACAATCCCATTATCAATCACCAAGGAATGTCAGTCATAATTGCTTCCAGGTAAACTTTGAGCTGTTGACCACTGTGCTTGAGTCTGACGATTCAGTTAATTTAATACACATCATGTAGTGTACCGATCCGGTACATATATCCTCATTATGGCTGCAAGGATACTAAAGGAACTGTGTTAAAATCTTTCCTAAAGTCAATGTAAATTATTCAACTCCCACCCTTCCCACGTTCACAGAGCTTGCTATTTCATTGTGGAAAGCAATCAGATTGGTCAAGCGTGATTTCCTCTGATTTATTATCCATGATTTATCCAGACTCTGTGTTCACAATCACCTTGTCCTTCATGCACCTGGAAATGGCTTCTATGTATAACATTATATTTTCAATAAGTCCTGGAAAAAAGCTAGAGATGAAAGGTCTGGGATTCAGCTCTTGGCTAAGTGCTCCAGCTACCAGGAGAAGAATTCACGCTCCTTGCCAAGCAGAGCTAAGGGTTTCATATGAAGCGCAATGCTCTCCAAAGGAAGGCAAGCATTGTGTTCTGCACTAGAACAGACTGCAGTGTGAGTTGCAGTGGCTGGGTTTTTCAAGGACTTCTGCACTCTACTCATCAGCATCTAAAAGAAAAAGAATACGATTTAAGACACATCCTTGCCTAGATCATTGACTTTGGTGAATATTGGTTTTGGATACTGATGTCACTGTGCTTTGGTGTTGATATTAGTGCTGTAATTATTCTAACAGGCCTTTGTGTAATATTGCCTCAATATGCCATTTTAATCCTTAATTTTAATCCTTAATTTTGTGTACCACACTGATACTTGCCGTGTGTACTTCAGTGATATTCCCATAGTAGACAAAATTGAAGGTGATATAAGCATTTATTTTAATGACGAGAGGAGCAGAGCTTGAGTCTGGAGTCAGGAAGACCTGTTGTATGTGTGCCTAAGTAAATTTGCAGCCCTGAGTTTGACCCTCAGACTTCTCATACATTATCAGAGCAGAGAATACATCTCAAAAGGCAGGAAACAAAGACAGGAAATATTTAAAATAGCAAGTAGGAAAATCAGAGAAAAGCAATTTTTGATCCCATGTATAACTGAGCAAACAAGGTGGTTCAATACAGAAAAATGCAGGTCAGTTACTGGTATTTATCTATGGGTCAAATTTCTTGCCCTGAAAACTTTCTGAAGTCTTTAATTTAGATATGTGGTTCCCATTTTCTGCTCATGCTCTGGATTTACGTGTTCACAGCTACAGATCATTGCCTGTGCAGAGAACAGGGCTGTGCTTTTCAGAAATCCTTTGGTTTGTAAACATATTCAGAGTACTTAAAAATGACAAAACAATTTTAGAGGCATTTTCTAGTAATTGGGAGGGATGTGTAGAAAAAGTTTCTTATTTGCAGTGGTCTGGGCTGATTTGGGTTAAAAATGAGCAAATAGAGAAATGTTTTGTCCTTTTCCTCCTCTGCATTTCTGTGAGTGATAAAATTTGAGCTGTGCTGCCAAAATAATCACAGCTTAGAAAGCTGCTTTAAGGGATGGGGATTATCTCAATTATCACAGCTCTTCCAAAGGTATGAGCATAGAGGACATCAATCTGATAACACAAAAATCCTTGTATTTGTGTTCCTATATCTATAAATTCTATAATTCACCCAGAGGCACCAAATAGAGTCACACATGCAGAGCCTTGCTCATGCAAGTAAGAGATGAGGATTACTTGTATCCTGAAACCATGGAATGGTAATACCTAAGACCAGACTGTAAATTTCCTCTATTTCCTCTCCCTTTGTTTAGATGCACACCACAACTCTGCAGCAACAAAAGTGTCCTTAAGACTCAGAAATTCTTCCAGTGGCAGAATTTAAGGTCATCCTTTTGCACTACAACGGTCATAAAATCGTGTGCACTACAGTGCTCACCAGTTTCCTTCCCAGATTCAGGTACAAACTGTGCTGGAGGGACTGTCAACAAGAAGCATTTCACAGACAGCTCAGCTGTACCTGTGCCTCTCTGGTTGCAGGTCAAACTGTTCCTTGATGCACAAGGAAAGATAGACGTACTGCTGATACCCAGTCAGCAGAGTCTGAGCACTGTTTCCAAGCTGGAGGATGTCTGCTTAATTGCATTATGTGTGCACATTTTTCAGACAACGTAAGAACACTTGACTTACCGTCTTCTCTGTTCACATAGTTGTAATGTCTTCACAACACTCTCCTGTGTCTTCTGACTTCTGCCACTTGTAATTAATTCTTGCACTCACATAAAATTGCACTGCATCTCTCCTGTACATATTCTGAAGGTTTTTTATTTGCAAATGGAATCACGGTACGGATTGTAAGACTTGGAGAACCAGCAACTGTATGTGACCACAGCAGTTTTACATTCTGTAGCAAAGCTGGTAAAGCTTGAAAGGTTTCACAGTCCCACCTGAAATCTAATCTTCTGAGCAGGTAGAGATGGTTAGAAGCAGTAGATCAGGACCAATCCACTCTCCATGAAAGTAAAATCTTGCTTGGATGATGCTTCTCTTCTCTTCTTGTTATTCTTATCCAATTAAATAATTGTAACAATGGGAAATGACATAATTGTTTGATTGGATTTCTGGAAATATAACATGTGCTTTTTGACCCAAACAGACTCACAGGGCAAACAGACAGAGGAAATAGCAACAAGAGACAGAATCCTGTATTAGACTGGAGTCAGGATGGAGTTGTTAAAAAGGTAAAGGGGAAATAAACTTCCTCCATGCCCTGACAATGTGTATACTTGAGTTATACTGATAGCATTGGCAAACGCTTTGTGTTCAGGTTCCTCAATTATATAGAATTGTCAAATCAA
The DNA here is from genome assembly GCA_013396635.1 of Penelope pileata. Taxonomy (NCBI): domain Eukaryota; kingdom Metazoa; phylum Chordata; class Aves; order Galliformes; family Cracidae; genus Penelope; species Penelope pileata. Next base: position 512,034 of record WBMW01004026.1, read on the forward strand.
ATATTAGAGTAATTTAGTAATCCTGCATCTGTTCAGCACTCAGGCTGTCTCTGGATAGATGCTGTAATTCTGTTCTCAGGTATAACTATACTAATGATGTTGTGTCTTCTGAGTAACAGGACATTACTTTAGCCCATATAGAAGGAAAAGATGAGAGTTGATAAGGAAAACAGAAACACATCCAAAAAAAATCTCCCAGAAAACAGGAGGAGACAGGTGGGCTGAAGATAGGAAATGGTAAAGCTGGGAGAACTGATGAAGAGGACTAACTTCTTAAAGATCAGATAAAGTTATTTCCAGCAAAGCCATGGGAAATGTTTTTTCCTCTCTTGCGTGGCGGCTCTGAGAAAATATCCATGCTTGAGTAAGTCAATATTCTGCCCCTCCAGGAGACCAGATACTGGTCAAGGCATCAGGCTAAGGGACAGCATGGGATCAACTGCTTAATGCATCGACATTATTACGTTTGTCGCCTTCTCAATCCACTCCTTTATCTCCTTCCCTTCCGTTCCTTCATTGGAAGGGGATTGTCAGAGGAGGGAAAAGAAAGAAACAAAGTATATATCATTAAAAATATAATGAGGTGAAGAAAGGATCACTTGAAAGTCAAGATATGGTAGACAGACCAAACTCTCAAGGCAGTGGAAAGCATTATTGATAGGTGATATCAATAATAAATGTGAATAGGAGGTAAGAAGCTGAGAGGAGGATGCAAGTGTGGGTTTGCGCTTAAAGAAGAGGGATGAAGCATGTCTGGGCTAATGAGGCAGCAGCTGCTGTGCTAAGGGCAGAAGGTTACTTGTTCTGACTTCTCTTCTGGCTTTGTGTATGCAGGGAGGAACAGGAAGGTTGTGAAACCTTCCCTTTCTAGTACTTCGCAGGAGAAATCTCTCCCTCTCTTTGTGGCACTGGGGCCAAGTTTTTCAATGAGCCTCAGCTCTTTCAGATAAAAAGCAATGCTGAAGTCTGCAGATGTGGATGGTGGAAGAGCCAAGTGTGGAGCTGGAGATGTGGTCAGAGCACCAGCTCTGTAGGGAAGTGTTTCACTTCATATTGTTCAGGCAGGGAGTGCCCTTTCGTTCCTGATAATTGTCCTCATGCTGCTGAGTGAAAAACACTGCAAGCAGAAGGCTAGGTGCACAATAACAAATTATGCTAACTAGAGGGGGGCATTTGGCTTCTTTCAAACACAAACTACCTCTCTCTTGTCCTCTCTTCCATGTTTGTGCCAAGTATATTCCACCACATCTTGAATTTCTGTTCATGTGAGGGTAAGAGGAGACCACACTTCTTAGTACCATCCTGCCAAGACTCACAATGACTCACAAGAAATTGTTTCTAGTCATTCAGGTTAGGACTTGATCCTGCCACTATTGACAACAGCAACGATAATGACATTATTGTTGTTTTGAAGCAGGAATACGAAAAGCAGAAGAACCTGTGCTTATGGTTACCTTCACGTGTCCTCACCACAGTGCTGCCCAGCAAGGATCTTGCCTATTTTAGGAGAATCTTTGGAATCTGAGGATACCCCAAAGGTAAAAAATTTCTCTGGAAATCTAATGGGTTTTTCTCAAAGGGTTTTAGGAGCTTTGAAATTCCTCTCAGGATGGAACGGTAACAAATAAATTGCTGGGTTTGTCTTGCTTTGTAGTTTCTAAACAGGAATATGAAAATGAAAGCTAAAAGGAAATCAAAAATGGCAGATTTCTTTAGAACTTCCCAGAAAGCAATGTTAAAAAACAGAATATTGGTATTTTAGGAAAAATCATTCTCTTTATTTATGGAATATCCCTTTGGTCACTCTGGGTCCAAAGCACATCCGAACCTCTACAAAGAAAATTAACTCTATCTCAGCCAAAACAATGACAATTTCCAAACCTAGATTCAGTGTGCCTTTCAGAGTCTAAGACAAGCTTTGAAAATTAAAGATGAGGATAAAAAATTAAAGTTCTCAGTGTCAGAATAAGATCTGTCATGAAAGCATATTTGAAAATCTAATCATTCTTTCTATGCACTGAAACAATTAGCAGTGATGGAAATACATAAAGAAATGTGCTTCCAGCAGCTGTTGTAAACAGATATTCTTCAAACAACATTTTAAAATCACATATTTTAAATAGGTATTTAGTCAATGATAAATTGACTGAAATTTTTGTCTTTCTTGTTTTCTTTATGTTTAGACTCAGGTGAGAAAAGTTGGACATACCTTCAGAGAATTTTTTTTTTTGCCTGTTTTTTTTGTTAACATAGTATTTGCAACAGGATATCCTTTAGGGACATTTTCGTAGGGTGTAATGTCCATGAAACCAGAGAGAAATGGAATTATTTCTTACCTTAAGCTAAACTGAATTTATCTCTTTCTAAAATCTCAGTTGCTTCTTAGTGTTGCCTCTAGGCTTTGCAGCACTCTCTCCTACTTGTGAGGACTGTTTTCTACCCTTGAGAACTTCAAATAATTTACCTCAGAGAAGAGTTGTCATATAGGATTTAAACAATGATTTAGGGACTATTACCTAGAATAAAGGGGAGTAAAAACTTGTGGTATCATCTAATTTGGGCACCAGTGAGCGCAGTGTTGTGCCTTTTAGTTAAGCACGCATTATGTAGTGTCTGTCCCCTGAGAGCATCTTCCACAGTCTGAGCTACTGCAGTGCCCAGGAGCATTTCCTGACAATCACTGTACCACTTGCCTCACTTAATATCATCCCATTACTCTTGGTTATAGCCCCCTAATTCACTTTTTTAAATCTTCACATTTTGGGTGCATAAACCTGCTATGTATGTTCAGGCAGATTCATGTTGTGTTATCCAATACACAAAAAGCACAGCACACATTCTGCAGAGGACAGTCTCCTTACTTCAGGTTGTAAAAGGGAGTATAGAATGAACCTTACGGGTTGGATTTGACTACACGTGGATGAAAAGAATAGAGTTCAGAGTCCTCTGACCCCAACACACAAGAAAGAAGGAAGTTAATAAGTCATATCCTAAAAGTGCCCACTTGTCGCTATTGCGTGTAAAGAGTGCAATCTCTCATTAGTTTGTGTAAAAGTCCACATTGCAAATACATAAAGCTGGGTAAAATACACTCCACCTCAGTTCGCTGTGACAAATCGTCCCCTTAAAATGACAGGTATCTCAGGAGCATGGTCCCTCCAGCGCTTGAAAGAGCAGAGCACAGGGAAAAGGACAACAGCATCTCGTAACTTCTCACTGGGGCTGCATGGGCCACCACCCCCATCATTGCAGAGGTGTGCTATGGCCCACAGCTGTAAGGTGTTGAGTGCTTTGCTTCCAGCATGAAAGTGTCCACTCACAGCACCAAAGCATCCCCTGGGCTCATGGTTAAGCAGCCATTTGGCTGTTTGAGAGAGGAAATGAACAGCTCCCTGGTTCTAACTTTGGGACATCTGTCTTTATGCAACTCCAACTGCAGGTCTGACAACCACTAAGTAGTATTTTCACATAAAACAATTGTATGTGTAGAGCTACTGCTCTACAGCTTAATTTGATATAATAATTAGTAGTAGAAACAGGAAGTTTAAGAGGCTGTGGTTGGTACCTTACAGTAGCAAGTTAACTGTACAGAAGCATATTCTACTCTGGTGAGTAATATGGGGTAAATAAACTGGACTTCCTGACACTGCTTCAGTGATCTTTTTTTCCCCCTAGTTGATCTTTTTTGCTTTTTTTTTTCTTTTTTTATGAATGCTGTCTATGTCTTCAAGCATGTGTTATTGTAGCCGGAATCAAATGTTTTAGTATTGCTGCAGCATGCTTGCCATTCCTCTCTGACTTCAGCCTATGTAAAGATTACAGCACTTGCTATCATAATTCAATTTTTAAAGTAACTTTTTGCTTGCTGAGAGTCAATAGGACAAGAGGTCACTCCATGGCAATTATTCTTCCAGTCATTTAAAAGGGAAAATTCAGGTCACATTACTTAAAAATATATTTCCCCCACCAATATTTCAGTTGCTCACTTTCTGCCAATCATACTTTGCCAAAGCTGCCTCAGATATTGTTAAGGGCTGTATGTTCTACTGCTCATCTGACCTGTAGGCAAAAGGTAGTTCTCATCAGAGAAAGAGATCTGCTTTTCTGTAAAAAAAAAAATAAATTCCCCATTGGGAAGAAAACTAATACTGAGGTCAGCAGGTATTTTCAAGAAATCATTGGATTTTTCTACAGCCAGGAATGTATCATTTTAGAAGGGGAAAGTTATATTTGTCAGCTTCCTGACTGCCAGGTGTCATATTAATCCTGAGTTCAGGTGGATGCTGTGACAGTGCCTTCACCCTCCATAAACCATTTAGTCTCTGTTCAGTCTACTAAAGAGTCTTCAGACTCACAGCACTGTGATGTGGCTGCAGCTGATAAATCAGGCAGAGGATCCTTTTCCTCTCTGCACTCTCTTCAATACATTAGTATTGATTATTTAGAAGTAAGGAGTCCCAAGGAGTGGAAGTGGATACGCCTCATTGCCTTGAACAATTCTTTTCCCTCTATTGGGACAGTACAAGGTAAATTAATAGTGTGCTTGCAGACACTAGATAATGTTAATGTACTTGCTATTGATAGAGTGAAATAACATGAGTAACTTCAGCTTTACTTAAAACAAAACATTAATTTTCCAAGGCCACTAAGATTTATGCAGCTGGTCAGTATAATGCATACAATCTTTGTTTTTAAATACACAACATTTGCTTTTTTAAACACAAGGCAGGTTTTTATTGCCAGATGAAAGACAAAAGGTGATTTTAATTCATTACTTATGCTCTCAGACTCTTGTCTGCATTTAATCTAAGTCTCTGCTTGATTTTGTGGGCTAGAAGCTGCATTTTATACTAGGTAATAATGCATAGCAGCATTATCCCCTGTGATTGTGAAAATGCACAGGAAATCTCTAAGCATGAAGTCTGTGGTTTTGTATATGAGTCAAAAAAAAGTTTCCATAAAATCTATTGGCAATGAGGGATACCGCACTTCTATGTTAGTCTATATGAATGTTCTGGGAAATTATTACGGTCATATTGGATAAAAGGGATGGTATTCAACAACAGACTGGATCTCTGCTGGCTGGAAGCACAGATAGTATTGGAGTCACAATGTTTTCTTGACCCTGAGGTATATTTAAAACACTATCAAAGTCTATCCAAAGACTTCCACCCACACTTCCAGCTGCTTTTTCTGCATGAGGGCCATCTCCCATACTGCGATGGGAAACTTGGAGGAAACTGCTAGTGTAGAGTATTGGTCAATCTAATGGCATGCTGGTGATGGCTGCACTTCCACTGCGTGGTTTAACACGAATCACAATGCAGCAGCATGGGTTGGGAGGCAGTGAAGGCATTGCCATGCAGAGTCAATGTGCTGCCACATTTCCTTTTCTCTTTTGGCCCCACCAACTTGCTATGCAGTTCTGTGCAACTCTTGCAAACTTGAAGCTGTTCACCCATCTGTAACTCCAGTGTAGTAATAAATTATGGGTAGAACTCAAATTACAGCAAATTTGGCCCTGCTTTTCTCTTTGCACTCTGATCCTAATTTCTGCAAACATGTTTCTAGTTCATAAATATTCACGGAATAGCTCATGTAAACAAATTTTTTATACGTGTTATTCATGCACTGTTTGCTTTGATTGTCCAAGTTCCTCTATGTGTTACTTATGGTGGGTGAACGGTCATAAAAGTCACATACTATTACTTCTGGTACCTGATGAGGTGACTGAATTTTCTAGACAGGAATACAGCAAACAAACTGTGGATAACGAATTGCAAGTAACAAATAACAAAATATACACAATGAATATTTGGAGGAATAATTATTTGTGTTGAAAATCATGAAACTCTTAGGATTTGCCAGCAATTTTTCTCCCAGATAAACTGGTATTCATTTGAAAGCTCATGAATGATAGATAATCTCATCTCACAAATAATGACAGTTCAAACCTCAATTAAATAAGCCTCACAAAACTCCTGGGAGATAGGCAGTAATAATAGTTTTATATTACTAAAACTGATACGTGAATATTTTACAAAGAAGTATGGCATTTGAGGGGTATTTTAATACCATTGAAAGAAACGTACTTTCTGCAAATGAGTGAAAAATACCGTTATTCTATCTGTCAGATTCCAGCACGCAAGAAAATTAGATGAAGGACCCTCAAGAAACCATCTCTGATGGACTGAATAGGGAAAACATCATTTGTTTGTGGCAGGTCACCACAGAGCCTCTTCCAGACTCAATGAATCCTTCAGTTCCTTGAAAGCTTGCCAATCCACAGAGCCAATGTCAAAAATTCCTTCTCACTATGTGCTGTTCCTTTAAATGATTAATTGTAGGCACAAAATGTAGATAATCCACACCTATCCAGACCATCAGGGGAGAACAAAGCCTGGTTTCTGTTGCAGGAATAACAGAATTATAAGTGGTTATTACAGAATTCATTACTTGCTATTTGGACTAAGGCGGCATCAGTCTCCGTGGTCATACAAATGGCCAAGGAATCTTTCTACCTGTTTGATTGCCTAACTCATAGCCATATAGTGCTGACAGTTCAAGTTGTAACTACACTTATACTTTTCTGACTCTGTATCTACCTCAGAAGCCTATGGTAAAGTTGCATTATCTTCAGTATGCCCACAACGTAAGTAACCCCGCAACACAAATTTCTTTACAGATGCAGAACTCAATGTTTATCTGAGAGAACTTACGACCAAAGAATAAAATTTATAGGAGATAGGTTTTCATCATATTTTACAAGCAGCAGGGATGTAGTAAACTAAAACTTAGTGTAATTCTTCCTGCAGTCCCTATGTTGGAAAACTTTGGATACCAGACTGTTAATGCTCTTACCATAGTCTCTTTTGTCAGGAGGTAACAGGAAATTTCATTAACCACAACATTAGCAGTTCCTCAGCAAAGTTCCTCTAAAGTACGTACAATGTTCCAGCCTGGTTTTAACATTCTGTACTCTCTGTACTCAAATAGAGAACTGTACAGGGGGCATTTTTAAGAAAATATGTAATGAGCAGTTCAGTTCTCCAAAAAGCCTTCTTGTGTAAGGTGACAAAAAAGCAAGCATCCAAATTCCCTCATCTTCTAAATGCACATTTCTGTGCACAAATGCAAGAATGAACTCAGGATGAAGAGAGAGAGATACTTGGTGGACAGAAGGCAGTGACGTTGCAGCAAAAAAAGTATCAACACTGAAGCTGGTCTCCTTAGTGCCATTATTAATCTGGAATAAACCAATATTTATACTGGTATGAATGGGATCTGAATTAGACTTATTTTCCTTACACGTTTCAGTTTTTCTCATCTTGCCTCTTTGCTGCTGTAGAAACTATCTTGCCCTCAAACTCCAGGAACAGTTTCTGCAGCCTGACATTTGTCCTAAACACAATATAACCTTTGGATTAGGAAAATGATTTGTTAAACTAGATCAAGGAAAGTCTGCTGGCCTCACTGAGCTGACAGTAGCTCTCTTTCTGATGCACTGTCAACTCTAACCAGCTAGTTCTTCCTTTTCTTTCTTTTCCCAGTAGGTGAGCACACTTAACAGCCTTCAAAGCAGCCATGCTTCTCCTTTCTTTCTCATAGTAGGTAATGCTCCCCATTCTCAAAGCAGGAAAAAAGCTGGGGTAAGTTCCACTTAAGCCAACATAGCTCTTCTTAAAATCTCAAGGCATCAGTGCTCCTACCCTCTTGAACCTTTCGTATTCTTAACAGCTCATGTTTTTCACTTTTCTTTTTCAGCTTGAGTTTTTGAAAACTTTTTTCTTACTCCTGCCTGGAGACATTTCTTTTCCCAGAACGTTTAAATTCCCTCACAGTGCAGGATTAAAGAGCTGGTGCAAATTTGCAACTTTATCAGTATACTGTCACACTTCTTCCCCAGTCCAGTGAGTGCTGGAAAAATAGGCTCTGAAATGGCAGAAAGGTCTGTGACATGATACCTAGGAGGAATGCACCTTGTGCTCTCAGGGCTGCGCTATGAGTTAGACCCCTGTAGAGGTCTAGTCCTTTTTCTGCCATTGATTTCTGCTCTGACCTTTGGTTGCTTGTTAAATCCCTGATTTTCAAAGGTGCTGAATGACTGCCATTAGGTAAAATCCTGTTTTTAACTGAGGTCAGTAAGAGCTTTGCAGCTGGAAGCCAGGATTTCATCTGCTCACTTCAGCTGCAGCTGTGGACGCTCAGAAAATCATGCAGCTGGGGAAGGCAGACTTGCTAAGGGGAGAGGTTAAGTCAAAACCAAGTTTGGTTGTATCTAGTTAATTTCAAGATGTGATTCTGCCCCTAAAGGTATGAGGCAGATTAGTGATTGATAAGGTAATGAATTACTTGTCAGCAAAAGCTGTAACATCCAGCCTGTGGAGTGAATGATTGATTATAAATGCAATGCAAGAGATTAATACCTGACATAAGCTTTGTTAACAAGGGAGGTGAAGGAATATCACATGACATCTTTCTGGACTCAGTAAGGCCTTTGACACTGTCACCCATAAGATCAGAAGCTGTTGATGTATGGGCTGGATGAGCATACAGCAAGGTTGATCAAAAACTGGCTTAATGGCTGGGCCCAGAAAGTAGCAGTCATTGGTGCAAAACCTGGTTGGAGGACAGTAACAAGCAGCACCTCTGCTCAGCACTGATGAGGCCACACCTGGAGTACTGTGTCTGGAGACATTGATATATTGGAAAGAGTCCACTGTAGGGCCACCAAGTTGATCAAAGAACAGGAGAGGAGAGGCTCTTATGAGGAGAGGCTGAGAGAGTTGTTATTTTTTGGAATGAAGAAAGCTAAGAAAATAAGAAACTGCATTTTTGGATAAAGGCTAAATGGAGCTAAGCTACAAGCAACAGGAGGGGACTTAATTATTCACTGAAATATAATGAACAGTATTGGAGAATGGGTATAACAAAAGGACATGCACCAGCCAACAGAATAACAAAGTTGTTTGCAATAAACTACCTAACTTGTGTGCTTGCTGCTATGTGCCAAAGGACAGGAACTTTGCAGCATCAGGAAGCAAATCTCAGCTGGCATAAATTGTCATAGCTCCCATGACTTCAAAGGTACTAAAATGGTTATGCTAGTAAAGAATTAGACCCAGTTTGTCATCTCAGAAAGATCGGACAGAGCATTCACAAACTACGGAAATGAGAACACTTCCCACATTCACGTTTAAATACATCTTCTTTGCCCATCCCCTATTATAAATAGAACTGCTTAACATTTTTCATTCACATCACTTGTCAATAAAAAAAAAAAAAAAAAAAGTCTTTCAGGTTTTTGGGAATATTCTAGCCCTGTTTGTACTTTATTGCACCATGCTCCCTCAAATAAAAACATAAGCAACTTTTCTTCAATGCACACTTCTCTGTTTAATCACTTTGCAAAGCCAAAAGCTTTTATTTTTTTCCCTAATGTTTAGTTTTTTGTATCATCACAAGATGATATAGGGTATTTTGCTATGTTTCTCTAATCAGATCATAAATATAATTCCAAAACCATAAACGAACATTTAGATAGCTAACAAGGCCTGGCTAATTTAACCATTAGCAATTGATGATTTAAACTGGCAGATTTTAGTGGGGACGTGAGTTCATATTAGATACCAGGAGAAAAAGTGACCATGTGATCAGATTCTGGCTGAGCGAAGTTTTGTTCCTTGATGCCCGGAGGGCTGGCAGCCCAGATATAAAGCAGCAGAGAAGAGGGATGATAGGTCTGACCCCGAATGGTATTTCAGATCAATTCTTTGCAAGACTTTTATTTTTTTAAAAGTTAAGCTGCCTTATCTTCTGACCAGATCTAATTACAAATCTCAGCTGTGTTCAAAACGGAATCTCTGCTGTAAACTGTTTTCTTCTAAAAACAGCCTTAGTAGTTCTGACACCTCTCCTTGAAATCTTCAGCTTGAGTTTCCTGTTTCATCTTTTCGTCTTCTTCATCTTTGAGCTATTCATCATGATTTCATTGTCAGAATAATCTTCACATCTTTTCCTCACTGCTTCTGTAGATCTGTGCCTCTCTTAATGTGTATCTCTTAATGTTATGATTCTCTGACCCTCACAACTTGGGGAATTTAGCAGAGAGTCTTCTGGGAGAGGCTCTGCAGGAGAAACACAATTCTTGCTTGATAGAGAGGGAGGCAATACAACTATATAGATGAAATTACACTGAGTGATATGATACAGGACACCATCAGAAGATGCTGGGGACAGGGACATTCTTCATTATCCCCATCCTTCCTCATCATCCAACACAAATCCATCCTGTCTCTCAAATTCCTAAGATTAGAAGGGTTGAGATTACCAGGAAAATATCCTTACCTGTGGAGTTTTGTAGGTTTTTTATGCTCAACCTATTTCTTTCTCAGGCTTTTTCTGTCTGTTATAGGGAGTTCACCCTATGAGGTGAGTTTCATACCAACACACTCTGAGCAGTTTGTACTTTCCTCAATATTATTTCAACACTTCCCTTCTCACGCTTCTGTCCCCCTCAAACTCCCTGTATTATTTTCCTGTCCTCCCTGGCATCCATAACTCCTCCTTGTTTAATATCACATGGAGATTTTATTAGGGTGCCTTTCATCTCTGTTCTGGAGTCGTATACAATAGGGATTAATATCATTTGCTCCATTCTTGCAGTGGAAAGTTTACCTAAACTCAGACCCATGGACTTTTGTCATTCTTTACCAATTCTTAGCAACGTTTCCATGAGAGGCATGTTCAACAGCCTCAGAGGAACACCTCTGCCTGAGTCTTTCAGAAGACATTGCACCATTTTCATTAAATACAGCATACCGAACTTGATGCTTAGTCCCACTAAGAGGAAATGGTTGGCAACAGATATCTGTGAGAAGAGAGACTGTGGCAGAAGACATCTTTTTTTGTGTTTGTTGGTTTTTGGTTTGATTGTTTTTATTTTTTCCACAATGGAACCATTTTTAGGGCATGACAGGAGATAGGCACGCATCAACTGAGCCTGCCCTGAGAGCAATGGTATGTCATGGCCATCGGTGAGAATGCCTCACCCGGGGAGAGGAAACCAACTGACAAGCTATCGCCTCTGTGAAGACTGTGGATGTGCTGTTTTTGACACAAAAGTAAATTTCCTCTGTGGTTGGTTTCCAAAATCTCTTCAGTTTCATTTCAGTATGTTGGATGCCCATTCCCAGGTGCTGGCCAGGGGCTGCAGGGCCTCTGTAGGCAGAGGCCAGGGCTGCCCCATGCTGGACACAGCCGCTTCCAGCTGGCTCCAGGCCCCATCACAGGGCACAGCTGAGCTCAGCAGCCAAGCTGGTGGCACCACGGGGAAAACAGATTTCAGTGAGGACACAGCGGGCACAGGCACCCAGCTGGTCAGAAGGCAGGCTGAGGCTGCAGCAGCAGGTAGCGCAGCCCAACAGCATCCAGGCTAGGACTTCACTTGTTTCCTTTTTTTACCAGTCTATTTTCAATCTATGGCCAATCAGGGTGTGAGGGTTTAGATAAACTCTGCTGTTTAAGGCAAACTCTGTTCTAATCTCTCACATGCTGTGGTTCATTAGTGGTTGGGTTCTCTCTTGGTAAATATTGGCATGGTGCAACAACACCTGACAGCTCCAGGGGCTGTGAGAGCTCTCCCTGGGGTGGCAGGGCAGAAAGGGCAAAACACAGCCCAGGCCAAGGAGGAGGCCCCGAGCGAGGGAGAAGCAGCAGAGGGGCCCCAGGCCTGAGGAGGAGGAGGGCAGGAGGGGCTCCAGGCTCGCAGCAGGGATTCCCCTGCAGCCCCACAGAGCCCATCTGTAACAGATCTCCACCCTGCAGCCCGGGGAGGGCCTGCAGGCCATCTTGTTTTCTCTCCGTGCCCTGTTGAAGAGGGAACTATGTGAGCAGCTGGGTGGGAGTTTCACCCTTAACCAGGGTAACCCACCACATTGTTACTCATATCCAGGACTGCAAAGAGTTTAATTTGCTTTCTTCAGAAGGGGGGAAAAATCAGCCTAGTTGTGGTTTACAAATGAAATGAAGAAGAAATGAGCCAAATTCTTGGCTTACCTCGTTCTTCTAAGAGACTTAGTCCCCATGCGTGCCCTCTGTCAGGCTGTCAGTACCAACCCATTCGGAGTGTTTGCTTTAATTTCAAAAGCCAAATTGTCGACTTTTATTACCAATGAAAGTTAGAGAAAAAAAAGATGTTGCTGAAATTGAGGTGAATTTTTTGCTCATAACATACCTCTTTAAAAAAGAAACAATTCAGCGAACAATGTATCCTTGCTTAATTCTGTTTACTCCATGAAAGGGGAAAGTTTAGACTGCCTCTGCAGTATTGAATAGATATGTGAGAATGCTTACCAAGTCTCACAATTCATTGTTGACTCCTCAGGGATACTTCAAATACTTCAAATATAATTTGAAATCAGTCAACAGGAGGCTTATGATGATAGGTTGGAGCATCCTCGTGCTTTCCAGTATCACACAGAGACTTACTCGGAAAGATATATCTCTGATACATGTACATCTGATACAAGCAGGTGGGGAGTTAAAACCCATTTTACATATTATGCAAGGAAAGTGATAGACCAAGACATGTTTGTTTCCTAACTCCATAATTAGGCTCCCAAATGAGTGGCTGCTGATTGCTTAGCACTTTTTAAAGCCTTAAGGCTGCAATTTTTGCAAAACTAATGAAAATGGTTTCAGGGAACTTTACGGCTTCCACAGAATCCGAAACAGTGTAGTCCTCAGGACTTTTGTTCCCTCTAACCAAAAGCAAAGTCTGGATCTACACGAGGATAAAATGTAAAAATAATTCAGAGAAGCTACAGAATCTTTCAATTTTGAAGCCAACATATACGGCTCAGAAAAAAAAAAAAAAACTGGCTGACGGGGCATAAACTTGCATTTTAATGTCTAAGTATTTAGAATATCACTTTAGTATATTATTTTCCAATTATGATTTATTTGAGCAGAAGTTTTTCATGGACATTGACCTGGAAAGTTTTAAACAGGTATTTTTCTGTCTCAGGACAGATAAAGCAGAGTAGGAGACCTAAGAAGCACTTTGAGTACTGCGGTTAGTGACTCAGCATTCCTTAGAAGAACGACAAACCTATCATTTTGGCCAAGAAGGGGTGAGTATCCCTGATATTTAGACTTGCCCACTGTAGTATATTGCAGAGGCTGTTTTTTGCAGATTTTCCTTTCTTCTGCCATGTCAGAAACAAAAGCATTGCCATGTTTTGTTTTGGCATTTTCTTATTGTTCAACAACTCCATACGTTGTGATCAATATTAACACCAGAACTGCCAGAATACTGAATTGGTCCAACTGAAACAATTCAGTTCTGTCTTCTGGAAAGCCTTATGCTGGAATCAGAAGGTACTAAAATTCCTACATTTGGCAGCTATGGAATAGGAAGGATATCAGCGATAACTAGCCAATGGTCTGTATATTCAGTAGAGTTATCCTCTGCTTGATTTTTGTTGCCAGAGTAACTGGAGCTTAAGAAAAGGAACACAAACCAGGGTGGCCAGTGCAAGTGCCTCTGACCTTTGAAAATAATTGGATATGGATCCAGACTTGGCAGCCTAACCATATACTGAAGTCTCTTTAAATCATGCTATCCACCAGTAAGACATGTGAAGAGGAATATGGAAGAAAAGGTCATGTTAGTGAAGACCAGCTAGCGTGATTCCACGAGGTTCGTTTTATTTAGTGGGACCAGTTTCTGCGTTTCAAATTGCAAATCCACACCAACATTTGGTGGCACAAACATACACAGAATTTCACACTCGGATATATACGGTGTCAGAATGACATTTCAGAAATGATAAGCAAGAAGTTACACTCACATGACTGCAAATAATGGCTGTTCAATCCCTTAGGGATGGCACTAAACTCTTAGTTCATTCTCTGCAAACACTGCCACAAGGCACTGCAGATTGACTCTACAGTGTACACACGTATAAACCACTTTGCTTTAGTACAAAAGCTGAAGCAATTATTAGAGAAACAGACTATAATGATGCAGTTTGAACAGTAATTGACGGAAAAAATTCAGCTTAGTAAGAAGCAAGTTCTTGCTTTGTCACACTGATCATGGTGCATCTGCCATTACAGAAAAATCTATTTTTCATTTCCATAACTGTTTTCTTCTTGGGATTTTAAAGAAAAATAATTTCTTAAACCATAAAAGATTAGTTTATGTACCCCAAAATATTCTTTCTAGGTTTTAGCTAGTACATGAAGGCATTGAATAATGACCAACGAATTTTCTAGTAGAAATCCATGGATGGCAGCATGCAGATAAGTCAGAAGACTTTACAGCTTTATTATTCTTAGGATGCAGGCTCTTGGAGAATTTCTCTGAGCCCAGAATATTCTGTGCAATAGGAATACTGCATGCACAGAGCTAAATCATCCTTCACTTGCTTGCAGTCTGAATAGAAAAGGTGTGACAGGAGAAAGAATAGATCAGAAGAGAATCAGATGGACAGAAGTTTTCAAGGAGCTTGCCAGTACATCCCATTGACTACATTGCTTCCCATCATCAAGAAGATTTACTGCTGCTTTCCTAGCAACCCATTTACAAGAAAGTCCTAAGTGAACCGTGGCAATATATGTATGGGGACTAGTGCTTTTCTCACCATAGCTAGTTTTAAGTACTAAGAAACCTCCCAGATCAAACTCCCCAATAAGGCACATAAGCTTGAGATCTTCATCTAAACACCTCTGATTTTCCAGAAGAATTGCAAGCAAAAGAGCGGAACCAAACTCAGCCATCTCAGAGCACCCTTTGCAAAACTCCTTGGTTTTGTCATCCTAACCTGCTATTATATGAATCAGTGGATCAATGGAACACTTATGGGCCCACATTATGGACATCTACGAAATCTAGCTGTTTCACCAGTCCGAAAGAAACACTTCAGAATGGCAACTGCCCTCTTGCTACAGACAGAGAAAGACCATTTCCCAAAGAAATCTACATAGGTCATTTTTCAGCAGTGGTGCTAAAATTGCCTTCCTCTCCAGAGTTTAACCCAGAATCTCTTAACAAATAAATACAGCCTCATCAGAATTTTGTCTGCCACACATCCTTCTGTTCATCATGTATTTCTCACTCCCCATAGCAGCTTCCTGAGGCATCTCGCCCGTCTACCCTCTCATACCTTTAATGTTAAAAACTCTCATTTTGCATTAGACTATGAGAGCTCTGTAGTGTATATTCTTAAGGAAATTTCTAACAATCAGTCTGTAGAGTTAGGTTTTTTTTTTGTTTATTTTTGTTGTTGTTTTGTTTTTTTTGTTTATTTTCCTTCCCTCTCTACAAATTGGAGACAAATGAGTCTCAGGAAATGTTGATATGTTTGAAGGCACTTTACAAGTAGAAAGAAAAATTCATCAGTCACATGACTTGCTCTGAATCACCCACTCAGCTGTACTGCTGACAACTTGGAGTCCATCCAAAGGGACCATAATCCATACTGTGTTCAGGAGCAAGCATTCTCTGAAGAAATGTTTTTGCATATTAATAACTCATTTGCATTCAGTAAACAACTATACATGCCTATAGAAGTCACACCAAGATTAATATTCAGTTGTCTAACAGCTTTAATGTAACATCATGCCTCATATTTTCAGATGCAGCAACCTGTCTCATTCTAATTCTGAGATGGCTAACAACATCCTTACAGAGTCTCTAAATCACAGCACAGGTGCAGTTATCTGTCACACAAAGGCTGGACAAGAGCTGTGTGAGCTTCTTTCAGTGCACCTTAGAATGATTCTCAAACAGAACTGAGAGAAATACACCACTTTTATTACTCCATAACATGAATGGAATGGAATGGAATGGAATGGAATGGAATAGAATGGAATGGAATGGAATGGAATGGAATAGAATAGACTTTAATATCCTTTTGATATTGTGGATCTCAGAACTGCACACAATGTTTGAAGAGAAGCTGCACAATTATAAATATAGTGGAAGAGTCACCTCTTTTGACCAGCTGGATATGCTGTGTTTAATGAACCCCAAAACATGTTTTGCCCTCCTGGCTCCTCCGCCTTAGGTGTGTGTTGCTGCAGAAGGCAGTTCTGCTCGCATTTTAAGGTGATCTTCATTCTCTCCACAATTTTCTTAGTTTAATACGAGAGATTTCTGAGGAACCCAGAGTAGATTTATGTTTTGGCAAATATTTTGTTCCCTCCAAAGTAAGCTTTGATCCATGTTGAAACCTAAACCCAACTCAAATCCACACTCTGACACATTTGGAGCAAGGATTTGAATCTATTTCTCCATTTCTGATCAGCTAGCTTTAGGCTGATCAGACAAAGAATCTTTACTCCCTGCAGTGGAACAATTCCATTTCTCAGGCATTACAGAGACTGTCCCACCCTATACTGTAGAAATCCATGCTTGATGTTCATCAGCAGAGAACTGGGAATAGGGCTCAGTTTATCTAACTGTAATCACCTAATTGCCTTTCAGACATCGGTAGGAGGAAATTCACCCTGTAAAGGAAGTCTAAACAGAAGAAAAGGTTTTCATCTGTCTCCATGGGCAGATAATAGCTCCAGAGATGGCTCCATCTAGGTGAAACATCCACTATAAAATTCAAGAAGCAGAATCTCTGTACTTATTTCCAAAGGTAATAATTAATAAAAGGAAGGTATTAAAATGCTCAGCCTCTTTCAGATATAAGCAAGGGATTACTTTCCCTTAGGACTGCTGTTTGCCCTTGCTGATCACTGTGATGGAAGTATTCTGACAGATGTGTGGACATACTTTTCCCACACCTTGGTGGTATTCTCCTTTCTTCAGGCAATCTCCCCTACAAGCAAAAAAGCTTATATTCTTTCTGTCTTTACAGTGGGAATATTTAATAGAACAAAAGCAGTTCATAATACACGTATCATATATTTATCACACCTACACAGCCTGGAGTATCTCATTTTCAGTTATGTACCAAAATGACTTTCAGCTTCTTGGTTTATTCCCCAAAAGAGAATGAAATATATAATCAGGGCTAATTTTTCATACCACCTTTCCGAAATATTTTTATGTGCAAGATAAGAGGTTACTTGCCAAAAAAGAAAAAGGGAAGGTGAGGGAGCAATGAAAATGGAGATTCATGTGTCCTAGAAGTCTTTCTCTAGGTCACTGTGGGAGGACAGGGCATTACAAAGGCAAAAGAAACATTTGCAGATTTCTTCAGGAATTCCCAGATGTGTCCTCCCAGCACAGAATACCTCATTATATTCTCATAGCATTATGTGCATGTGTGGAGGGTATCAATATATTCATAGCATTTCTGGGAGCTACTGAACAGTTTCTCACATCAAACTGTTCATTCCCCAAGACAACAGCCCTGGTCTTATTCTCTGCTAATGTCCTGAATAATCTGCTAAACACCTGCTATAGCATATGATTAAATTGCACTGTGTTGGCATTAAATCTGCAGTGCCAGGAGGGGCATTGCAGATGTTTCTTTTAAGCTAATCAGAAAGTAGAAATACGAAACATACAGTATAACCAATATCTCTGCTGTACTATTTTAAGCTCTGACATAGGCACATCCTGAAGAATTTTTAGTGTGCTGCTTGCAGTAACATCTAGAGACCACATAAAGAATATACTCAAGGGTAAATGTTTTTCTTACTCTGGAGCATTATTAATGATTTTCTAGACTCTGTCATATCCAAGATGGATTTTCTCTCTTTCTCTCTCTCTCTCTCTCTCTTTTTTTTTTAAATTTTACTTTGTTTTCAAACTTCCAGTCATTCTCTTTTTAATAAACCCTGATAAACCTTACTGGTAATTTTGTACTTTAAACAAATATTTACCCTCAGTAAGGCTGTGTTCCATTCCAGAGTCTTCTGATGATATGGTGCCTGGAGCATGATTAGCTTTGTGAGCAGCTGGCTGGAGTCTCCTTATCACAGATTATAAAAGGGAATATGTGGAAAACAGAAAAGTGTGTTGATTATTATAGAGCTGGACAGATCATTCATCATTTGTCTTTAGCAGAACATCTATTACTATACCTAGTTTAATTCAATTCCAGAGTTAGATCCTAACTGAAAACTCCCGGTGCTAATGCTAAAGCTTTTGTACTCCCTCAACTCAGTAGTGTGCAAGTTTTTGTCTTCCAGGATGAAATTCTGGCTCTGCTGAAGTCAAAGCCAAGCCTCCATCTGCGTTTGTCAAGAAACAATGTGTCATTCCCATGAAGTGAAGCAGAGACAAAATGAAGTTGCCTGAACTCTGATGTCGCCTCTCCTCCCCTCCATGAACAATATCATCTCACCCAAGAAAGGCTTTCACTCCCAGATAATTAGAATAGATCAGAGAGAGGTAGCTGTATCACCTAGACCTACTTACTTTGCTCTGTGTATTCAAATTAAATCATTTGATTCCTTACCATAACATCTCTGATTCTCCCTTAAGACAAAAAACTCCCACTACCCCCGGGAAACTATTGCAGCACACCTCAATGTACTGTATTATGAAAAGCCATGACTTAAGCCCTCCCAGCAATGTAAGTGGATTAAAACATCAGTAGGGACTCCATAATTTTAGTAGAGTACTCCAATATGATTACGTAAACATGGACTTTCCTAATTCAGATGTTCAAATGCAGGTGTCAAAGTTACTTCAGAAATAATGAGATGCCTTAAGAGGTGTGAACTGGGGTCTATTTAGCTAAATGTGTCTATTTCTGAGGTTAGACCTTTACCTCTAAGCATGGTACTCTGGGATGTCTTTGCAGTCAATAGGGAGCTGATCAGTAGCGTTAATGTATTTCATGGCATGCTTCACCATACTCTAGAAAAGCTGCATTTGGCCACGTGAATCATACACTAATCTCCACAGACTGTATTGATCAGGTCACAGTTAACTATAGTAAAGGTCTAGGCAAGTAGTAGCCGACTAATATTAGTATAGATGAATCATCTAACTAGCCAGCTTCCAGCCTGGAGCCATTATCTAAGATCCGTCTAGCTCTCTGCTAAGAACATTGAGGGCTCTTTGAGTTCATCAGAAGAGATTAAGGTAAGTCTGCATTGATCCACACTGGAAGTGGGAGGTAAAAGAGATAATGGAGTTACGTCTTTGACAAGGTGAAGGAAATGTAAAGGAGTGAGAAAGCATTTTTCTGGCCTTTCTGTGGGTTTTATGGCTGAACGTGAAGTATCCTGATGCTAGATCCGTGCACTAATGAGTAAAGATCCTGTACATTGGACTTAGCGGACCATTGCAGAGGTGAGTGACTTACCCTTTGCATTGCGCAAGAAGCACTGTGTCTGGTTTGTACATTGTCCTTCAAAGAGATGTCACAGTAGGGAGGTGCAATGGCAAGAGATGAACACTATGACTAATGTTAGCCTTGTCACCCTCTCTGTTGTCTTAGTTTCAGAATGATGTGAAGATAACAAAAAACTAAAGTGCTCAAGGCGTTGTTGAAATGTTTTTATTAGATTTCAACCTGTTTTGAAGTGGATTATTACCACAGCAGGCAATGTATAGTAACACTTTGAATACCAAATGACAATATTGAAAGGAAACTTCGTAGCAAAATGAAAAATTGAAATATTTGATTCTACAAATGTCAAAAGGTCAGAGTTTTCCTCCTGGGTTTTCTTCCAAAAGAGAATTCCTGAAAAGTCAGCCTGATTTATAAAGCATTTCAAATCGCAGTGCACTCTTGACAGAAAAACTTTTCATCAAGTTTTTATTCTGATCTCCTGTTATTTGTATACTTGTATATCTCTCTTCTAAATATGTAAGCTTGCTAAATTATTGAAAGATATAATTAATGTTATTCTTAAGAATGACCTCCAGGCCTCCTTCAGGTAAGCTGGCAGCTTATAAAGACAGTTTTATTCTGGCCTATTTATGCAGCATTTTCATTTTGATGTATTATATTAAGATCAGTAGCATGTAAGCACGACTTGTTCCGAGCAAGTCTGTGAGTCTGGACTTACTGCACTTAGAGGGAGAAGGTGGAGAAAGGCAATTACTCCCAGCATAAAGGAAATCCAGTCTCTGAGATTAATGGTTACAAATATTTCTGTGGATATCAGATGTCTAAAGAAACACCTCACTGGAGATACAAGTGCTGGGACAACAGATAAGCCCTGCAAACGATGACATCCATAACACTGAAGAAGAGATTAAAAGAACAGAGAAGCTTCAGCCCAACTAGATTTGTGAGCAGCTGCAGCAAAAGAAAGAAAGAAAAGAAAGAGAATTATTTTGCACTGGAAACAATTTTAAGAACCATTTAGCTGAAATTCCCTCTGAAGTCTGAAGGATTCCAAAGGATCACATTGTTACCCAAATTAGTATAACCATAACTCTGTTTTCCTTCTTTTTCTGTATGGACTGCATATGTGCATAGTGTACTGATACAGTGAAGAGTGAGAAACACAGATATTAAGATCTGAGCCAGTGCACCGTCATAGAAGGACCAATATTTCTCTGCAGCCTGCCCAACCCAATAAGTATGGCACATGTAAGGTTTCATTATACTGAGGGTTTTCCCATATTACAGTCCCTGACATAGCTGCCCAAATACAAACCACTAGCACTGACAGGTAAAACTTCAGCTTGTACACAGTCTACAGCTGCTCCCATTGCAGAAAGTAGCAAAGCTGCCATCATCTCTGCTGCAGGGAACCAAGCCATTGGCACTTTGTAAGCATTTTGGAGTGGTGTGGTTGGTGAACAGCTGCTAACACCAGGGCAAAGTTCTAGTTTCAGCAGCACTGTCATTTTTAACAGTGCAGAAAAGTAGTTTGAAAATAGTGAAAATATTCACTTTGTTGATGGAATAGCCTCTAGGCCAGAAAATGGATTCTCCCCTATCACGAGTCTACACTTTATATATGGCTTGTGATACTTCCAGAATCAGGGTTAATCTAATCACTTAACTCCTTCTGGTGTTCAATCTCTGTATTTTCCCTCAGATGTTTGTTGCATATCAGTAGTCAAACTTGGAACTGAACACTCAGATGATCTTCTGCTTCAAATGAAAGTCTGGGAATCAGGGTACATACACTAGATTTATACCAGCAAATCAAATGTACTCAAGACCATCCACTGGCACTGAGGCAAATTACTCTGAAAGGGCTACTCCAGACTGTCCAAACTACCTCACCCTTTTATACTCTAGGGAAGTGTGGCAGCATGGAAACTGGTTATTGGGAATGGCTGTTGGCCTGTGCTAATTACGGGATCATGGTGAGAAACAGCTAGGGACAGTTCTGGGTCACTAAAAGGATACCAGTAAAAGTTCCAACAATTTAACAAGGTAGGCAATTGAGTTCCAGGGCCAAAGGACATTTTCTGGCTCTATTTAATTTGCTAGTGTAGACATAGTACCAAGTTCAAGCCTTGATGCCTAGGTCTGTACACATATACCTGCTTAATTTCATAGAATCATAGAATGGTTCAGGTTGGAAGGGACCTTAGAGATCATCTTGTTCCAACCCCCCTGCCATGGGCAAGGACACCTCCCACTAGACCAGGTTGCCCAGAGCCCCATCCAGCCTGGCTTTGAATACTTCCAGGGAGGGGGCGTCCACAACTTCTCTGGGCAACCTGTTCCAGTGTCTCACCAGCCTCACAGTGAAGAATTTCTTCCTTATACCTAGTTTAAATCTACCCTCTTCCAGTTTATAACCATTACCCCTTGTCCTGTCATTATCTATCCTTGTAAAAAGCCCCTCCCCAGCTTTCCTGTAGGCCCCCTTCAGGTCCTGGAAGGCTGCTCTCAGGTCCCCCTGCAGCCTTCTCTTCTCCAGGCTGAAAAGTCCCAACTCTCTCAGCCTGTCCTCGTAGGGGAGGTGCTCCAGCCCTCTGATCATCTTCGTGACCCACCTCTGGACCCGCTCCAACAGCTCCACATCCTTCTTGTGTTGGGGGCCCCAGAACTGGACACAATACTCCAGGTGAGGTCTCACGAGAGCAGAGTAGAGGGGCAGAATTTACCACCGATAGCATTCTCCACAAATAAGACTACCTGTAGGAATTCAGTGAAGTGTTTTAAAATGTGCAGAGATCAGGATGGATTTCTAAGTGAGTCAAGTGTGTAGCTCAGGACAAAATTTGAAGTGGGTATCTCAAGAGGTGATCTGATAATAGAGATACTGAGCAGGGAGATTTCACACTGACTGTCAATCTTCAAAGGCTGTGAGATTTCATTGCGTACATTAGTTGGTGGGAGCTGGATGCTATGTCTCCTTTAGGAAGCACTGCAGTTTAGTGCTCAGCCTAAGCTGAATACTGAGCTCACAGTCCTGTACACTGCTTCTGTACAGGGAAGAGTTTACTCTGGACCACCTATAACCTGGTCCTGTGGGCTGAAAGCTCAGTAGTGGTAGGAGTGCATAGAATCATAGAATCATTAAAGTTGAAAAAGACCTCTAAGATCATCTAGTTTAACTGTCCACCTACCACCAATATTGCCAACTAAACCATGTCCCTCAGTAAAATGCATGAAGGCATCCTCCAGAAATCCTCTGTTCTGGTTTCATCCAAAATGAGTTCAGTTAGCACATTTAAGGACGGCTCCATGGTGCTAAACACAGGATGGTAAATGGGGGTGATTGGAAGAATACCTTCAAAAACACATTTCAAATCTAATTGAAGTGGCACTGTATAGGCACTTATATACTTTCAGGTCTGATTACAGATGTTCAGTTCCTGAATTTTTGTGCCTAATTTCAGATGTTCTTGTTTCAAAGGTATGATCAAATTCTTTGTTTTTCTTAATTCTTCGTGTATTTTCTTAATTTTAAAGCTATTGATAAGACATATATAAACCCGTTCAATCATGCACTCCAAATAGAGCGAAGTTTTTATATCTGTAGAATACTGCATTGTTGAATTCACTTGTGCTATGCTTGATTATTGATACTTGTTAACATAATTTGTTGCTTCTTTCTTTTGGCAATATAAAAATATATTGATGGAAAATTATTCTTCGTCTCTTGCAGGAGGTTTGCCAATTAGACAGACATGGTAGGGCTCACCCAATTTGTGGGGCTGTAATTCTTTGTTTTAATACTGCATACGAAGAAAACCCAACACCCCTTAAGTAAATGACAACGTAAGTAAGTTGTAAGTAAGTAAGTAAGTAACGTTTTTTTTTTAATGCATGGAAATCCCATAAACAATGCTCTGAGAGGGGCCTGTTGTGGCTGGAAGATTTCTCATTATCAGTACTGCTTTCTGACTTTCTGATTGTAAATGCATGACAAACTGGCAGTGCTAACAGCGGCCTAGTGTGAACCCTTTACTGACATTTTTTTCTGAAAAATGAGCATTCCATTTTGACGTACAGCTTGCTCCATGACAGCATCTCAGGAGTCTATGGAGCTGCTGTCTTCCAAGATCTAACTCATCGACTGCCTGGCAACTGTCATGGGTAAGAGGCTGCAGCCCTGGTGGAAGGAAGCAGCTGCCAGAAAGGCTGAAGCTTTCCCCTGACTTCTATAGAATTACTGCTATAAAGATATGCCATCAGTGCAAGGAGGTGTGCATACCTCAGAGAAGCAAGCTCTGAGGCACAGAAAGTCCCATCCCCCAACCAACAACCCTCTGAGCTGAAAGGCTGGCTGAGATTATAGGGCTCATTTTCCATCTTAGCTCCACGGTCACTTTTTCAGGTCACAGTTGTGAAGTTTGTTTCTGTAATTGTAAGAGGATAAAACATTGCAAATGACAGTTGCCATTTATAAGTGATCAGAGAGGAACCTGATGAGGTTCAACAAAAGCAAGTGTAGAGTCTTGCACCTGGGGAGGAATAACCGCATGCACCAGTACAGGCTGGGGGACGACCTGCTGGAGAGGAGCTCTACAGAGAGGGACCTGGGGGTCCTGGTAGATGACAGATTGGCCATGAGCCAGCAGTGTGCCCTGGTGGCCAAAAAGGCCAACGGGATCCTGGGGTGCATTCAAAAGAGCATGGCCAGCAGGTCGAGGGAGGTGATCCTCCCCCTCTACCCTGCCCTGGTCAGGCCTCAGCTGGAGTACTGTATCCAGTTCTGGGCTCCCCTGTATAAGAAAGACAGGGACCTCCTGGAAAGAGTCCANTGGGTGCCTTCAGTATTGCAAGATTCACAATAAAATCCTGAATACTATGTTTTTAAGCTCATTTGACCATACAATTGAGTGATTCTTAGAGAAATTATCTCTCTATACAGTCTATAGTCACCTTTACAAGACTAAAGACCCTAGCTTGATCATCTCAAAACAACTTGTCATATCTTTTATGCTTGAAAATAGTAAGTGCAATATTTCTGCATGTCACTACTCAGAGTAGTAAGCCTTGAAATTGGTAATAAGTGTATGAAGCTTCTCACTCAAATCTCTGTAAGACAGCATGTGTCACTCACACTAGAACAGCCATCAACATCTCCAGGAGATAAATGCATAGAAAACAACATTTTTAAAGGCACAAAGAATGTGTGGCCACTCTGCTCTTACTGATGTCTTTGAAAGTCATCATTTAAGTAGGATGACTTACTTTACAGCCATGTCTTATTTGATTTATCAATTGGCTTCATTAAGTCCTTAAAAGCATTGCCTCCCCTTAGAATTAATTCTAACCAAAAAAATAAAAAAACAGACCAACCAACAAAACAAACAAATAAAACCAGAAAACCAACAACCAAAAAAAAAAAAAAGAAAAACCCACACAGAAAACAAAAAAGGGAGGGGACAGAGCATTTCAGTCATTACCTCTCCAAATACCAAAATACCATAATCACATTAATTGGAGTTACACAGTTTTCAGCCATTAGTATCAAACACTGATGCTTATTTTTAAAACGTTCCTAGGCAGTTAAACCACCTTGAAAGAAAGGAACTATCTGTGTGACAGAACATACAAAAAAGTTATTGATGGAATACTAAATAAAAAAAGAATTCATGAGAGCTAAATCTGGAGATATTTACTGGCGCTCTGCTACTGTATTCCAGCAACACTGACATTTCAGTCTGCAGTTTTCAACAGCTGTTGCAATATAATTTAAGCCCTCAAATCAAAACTGTCAGCACTTTTGGGCCCAAGAGATGGGGAAAAAGTTGAGTTTCAAACAATGTTTTTCTTTCTTCCAACTTTCTCAGTCTCACAAGTGTGCTCATCTTCCTCATGGAAGGGGATTTGCTCACTGTCTTGGACACAAAACTGTAGAACCACAAAGATAATTTAGATGTAAAGGGACCTCTAGAAATCCTCTAACCCCCTGTGCAAAGCAAGGCCAGCTTTGAAGCAACATCAGCTTGTTCAGAGCCTAAGAACCATACTGAGCATCAGAAGTTCGGCATTTTCTTGAACCAGAATGGCTGTTGTTTGCATGAGTATTCTCCAATCACACATCTTTTGTATCACATGGTTTTTCCTTCCTTTGACGTACTTCTTTTTGACCTCTAGTCTGTGCAGAGCATATGGGAATATTAAGTCTGGACAAAGCAAGCAGGAAAAAGTATTTCCATCCACTTTGCTCTCAGCCTTACATTGATATATAGTAGTTGCTCCAAAAGTAATGACTCCTATTTATTTCCATGAAAGCTACAACAGGTACAAAGAGCACAATAACACTCTTTTTCAACATAGTCACCACCAGTAGCTCTGCATTTTCACCAGCGATGAACAAGAGCCTGCATACCACACTGGTGAAAATCTGCACCAGCGGAAGCGACCTTTGTCACTGTCACCACTGCTGAAACGCACCACCACCCCTCACTGTGCTGACATCCACTGCTTGGTCTCCATAAATGTACAGCAAGTGTTGATGAATGTCAATGGGTGCCATTTTTTCCGCATGGAGGTATTCAGTTCCACACCTTTGCTTCATGGACACTTCCATGTAAAATGCCATTTGGTCAAACTGCCCCTCTGCTGCCATCTGTCACACGGCAACAAAATGGAACGGAATATTGGTGGGAAGGTTCAGCCCTACTGCCACACCACCAGCATCTGCCTGTAACGTCATGGGCCGACATAATGACTTTCAGAGCAGACCTCGTACATTTAAATTAAGATACATGGAAAAAGAAATTCCCTCTCCCTGGGCCAATTCCAATAAGTTCTCACAACTCTTTGCTGCAGATAACATTTGCTAAGGGACCATGGCTCACATCCAATAATATATTTGAAAACACATCTACTAATACTTGGCTGAAAGGCTCTTAAAAGGCTGTTTTTAATATAAAAGTAATGTTGTATGTAACAAATGTTTCAAAAATGAAAAAGTAGACACTTTAACTTTTAACATTTTTTGACATTTTAAATGAAAATTCTTCATTGAAATCCAAACATTAAAATGAGTTCAATATCAATATTTTAAGTTAAACTAAATTTTCATTTTCATTAACAATATCCATAAAAGAAAAATCAACTCGCGTGGTGTAGAGTCAGTCTAGAGTGTACTCTTTCGTTTGTTTGGGGGTTTGGCTATTAATATATCCTTGGGTCAGGCTTTTAAATATTCCAGATCTTCAGCAGATTTGAGTGGTGCTGTTTCCATCGCTGTCAGTAGAACAAAGCAACAATGATGATTCTATACAGGTAATTCCAACTTTGCTTCTTGTTAATTGAATAAATTGAAAAATTAAAAAAAAAAATAATAATGAGGTAGACAAAGGAAAATTTGTTTGTTTACTTTTTTCTTAATAATCCCACAAGTCTTGAGTGTAAATCTTAAAGGAAAAGCATCCCCTAGTACAAGATACAGGTCAAAATGAAGAAAATCTTGGCAACAGTTTGTGCTCAAAGTGCTATACATATTTTCTGGTTACTGTAGAGCAGATAAGCTTAGCTTCTACGGAAATGAATAGGAGCTGGAACATAAGTACCTGTAAGAATCTGCACCACAGACCATGATAAAACATCTGGTTTATCATTGGCAGCAGAACCAGTAGACTTAAGTAGCTAGTATTTCAAAGTGATACCAAACGTGGCTATAAAATTGACAGAGCTTTCTGCTGGAGACCACAATAATAACTGCAAATTGATTCACCGAAACCTTTGCTTTGCATTTGCTATGAGGCAGGCTTTCCAGTAAACTACTTCAGCTCACTTCTGTGTTAATAACAATTACCTCACTGGCTGCTGTGTGAACCATGTTTACAGACACAGATAGGAAAAAGAAAAAAAGAGGAGAGAGAAATATTACAGATGTAGGGGAATTTATTCCTGGTTGGAGCTCCCATCTGTTGCAACTTTATAAAGATGTAGAATTTGGGTCAATGTAGCACAGCAGATCCACATTATGCCATAATACTATTGTTTTTTCTTTTTCATGGCTTGCTGAGATATGAGTGATTGAAAAACTGTTCCATTAAAACCCAGGAAATGCATTTCTCCCTGACTTTACCATCTCTTCCCAAAAAAAAAAACGTCTGGTTTTAGTCTCATGGGAAACCTAACTGTGCAGACTTTATAAAGCAAATGGTGCCAGACACTGCCACCACAGACATTAATAAGAAAATGGCTCCTTCTTCACAGTCCCCTCCATGTGCACAATACCTCAGTCATTTGAGGACAGTGCCACAGGAACTCTGGTCGTATGCATGACCAGGTAACCAAAGTTACGATGCCAAGGTACCCTGGCTGTCGGGTGGGAAAGCAGTGGTGCCTTCAGCATGTGGCAAACAGACTACTTGGAGGAGCCCCAGAGTCAGACGAGTCCTGCAGGATGGTCTTTTCCAAAAGCAGCTATTACCAGGAACCTTCATCACCATCTGACCCCTTACACATACATGCACATGCAGATTCACACAATGTTCTTCCTAAAATTTGAGCTCACATCCAGGTTTGTATCAATTTTCCACGTGGATTTGGAAAGAGGAAGTTCACATAATTGTGTTTTTTCACCTTCATAGTGCTCCTTAGCAAGCATCCCTTCTTGGGCAGCTCATCCCCACAGTCACAGTGCAATTAGGGTTTATCTGAATGGATGAGTTCTCTGCTCCAGCTCTGGCTGTCACTTCTGGGCCTTTTCTGTGGCACTCAGCACCATGATGAGCTGAGTGGGGCAGCTGCCATCTAGCTTGTAAATAGCAATTTTAATGTGTTTTAACTGTAGTGAAAGTCTCAGCGCTTCTGAGGTTTTACAGATTTCGCATAAATATTGGTAGCTATAATTTTTTTTAAAATAAGCTGAATTTCAAACTTTACATTTTATGAGATTTCTACTTTAACAATAAAACCATTTATCTGCATCTGAAAGGAGATGTGTTTGTTTCCTCAGAAAAAGAAATACATTCTTTTCCTTCTTTCGGCCTCAGAATCCCTGAACACCATCAGCTGGAGGAGTGTAGCAAAAAATAAAGATACAGAAGTCTCAAACTTTGCTGCAAAATTTTACCCTAAGGTAAAATTGATCCACTCTGCTGTCACAGAAGCTGAGGGAGGTCACACAACAATTCCTCAGGTAGGCCGTGATTGCTGCAACAACATTCGCAACATGCTGAGTTTTGTCTTTATATAGGTTATGATTTCTCTTAACGATGTCATGCTCTGCAATCTTTTAAAAATGTGGCATTGCGTCACACAGAAACCACAGACTTGGGGGAGTTGGGGTCTCTGGTTTGCACCACCAGATTTCATCATTTGCATTCTCCAGTCCAACATGGAAGTCATTCCAGAATCAAAAGGCAAAGTGAGGGAGGAGGGAAGGGAAGAGGGGAGGGTGAAGATCTTTCCTGTGTGGCTGACAGCTACAATAAAATGTGAGCCCTTACTCTCCACTTCTTGGGTGATAACAGAGGTGGTTGTAGTTCTTCATCTCTCTGCTTTCCGCTGCAGAGGGCACTGGCTCCACAGCCATAAATCAGACCAGGTGCAGCACTTGACTTTCTACCTCTCTGCCATGCCTTTTCTGTAATTCAAATCAATCACCTGAAGTGCCCATAGCACTGGTTTAGTGCTCCAGATGCTGCCAAAGTAAACGAGTCATGGGCAAAACTGAGAACATTTGGTCACTGAAAGCTGCCATTCTTGCCTGTTTCTTTTAAACAGATCTGGGTATGCCTACACAAGAAAAACAGCCATATGTGTTTGCAAGTCATTAGTTTAAAAACATGCAAAAAAAGAAACATACCTGGGATGGAATAGTAATAGCAATGCAGGAGCCATGTGCTGGCCCCTCTGTGTCAAGCTTTCAGCAGGAGTGTCTATTCAGTTTGTCTAAGTGCCATCAGGTCGCCATAAACACAAGTAAACCCATATTTCTTCTTTTTTTTTTTTTTATTTTGTAAGATATAGGATCACAGAATGAGTCGGATTGGAAGGGACATCAAAGCCCACCTAGTTCCAACCCCCCTGCCATGGGCAGGGCTGCCACCCATCAGATCAGGCTGCCCAGGGCCCCATCCAACCTGGCCTGGAAAGCCTTCAAGGATGGGGCATCCACAGCTTCTCTGGGCAATCTGTTCCAGCACCTAAAAACATAAAAAGAGAAATCATGTGACAATGTTAACATAGGCCTCGTGCCCTCCTGCCCCTTGTCAAGATTTAGACTTCAAATGGACCACCTGGATTTCCCTAGGTCAGGTTGGCCTATGAATTGCAGATGGGGCAAATGGCACATTATTAAATGTAACCCACAGGGGCAACTTGAGCTCTTGGAAGAGACCCTCTGGCCCAGATCTGGTGACAAAATCGGTACTGACAGAGCAATAGGTATTTTGTATGTTCATTGCTGTACAAATCAAGGCTCAATAGAAATTGGATTTCTTCCTTTTTTCTGTTCTCACTGCAGTTGGCAGACTGAGGAAGCTTTCGGAAAGGTGAGGAAAATGGTTTGTTGTGTCATAATCCACCAGTCAGCCAACGTTCCACCTCATTTATTAATGCTAATCTGGGATGTCCACCCCCAGATGTGTGTTTGTGAAAATTCATATATCTTAGCAATGTTTCCTCGGCTAAGATGCTGAAAATAGTGGAGGAAATACACAAATTAAAACAGGCTGAATAATAGACTAGGATTTTAGTATTTCACTCAGATCTATCAGAATATTTATATAGCACAAAGATGTTCAATAATTCTCAGGGTTTCTATATATTACTATGGAGTCTGACATTCTGGATTTGAGCATAAATATAGGAACATGGGATGTATCTTCCCACAGCCAAAGAAATAATGACTCCAACTGGAAACATGAGATTTGCTCACAGGGCCAGATGCTCAGCTGCAGCAAAGTAAGTTCTCTTTTAATGAAATCTGCAGAATTATGCTATTTTGGACCAATATATTTTAGGATTGTAATGTTTGTTAGCATAACGTGATAACATTAAGTCTCTGGGCAAGTGGCATAAATTACACTAGCTTAGACTTTCATAGGATCTGTCTTATGATGCAGCCTTTTCTCTAGCTAGCTTTACAAACCCACTGCTGTTAGAAGGTGAACAGTTTACCCTGATTCCCATTTTGTCAATGGAATAATAAAATTTGATATACCTGGAAGGGACAATAGAAGCAGAAAATTGTGTTTATTTCCTAATTCCAGGAAGAGTTTGCAAAGACGGCATCTTAAAAAATAAATAAATAAATAAATACACGGAGTTTAACTTGTAAACTGAGCACATCTCGCATGTAATTAGGGAGTGCAAATAAATTAACTTTATAAGCCCAGGGTGACAGTCTTGCAGATTATAAATCTTTTGCCAGAGATCTGTTGAATAGAGGAAGACTCTCCCAGGAGGAGAGTCTTTTCCCCCTGGCCTGGAAGTATTTAAAAATAGACGAAGCACTTAGGAACACAATATCTAGTCTTAGAAAAAAAGTTGACCAGAAAGCTAACAGGTCTTCTACTGTTAATTTCCTGCTCCAATATCTTTATCTCAAAGACACATCCACAAAGGTGTGGGGTTTTTTTGTGGTTATGAAATTAATGCTACTTGCTCACTTCCTGAATACCATCCACTTGCTTACCATTATTTCTATGTAATAGGAAATGATAAGCCCCGAGCAAGTCATTACTATTCGATGATTATGAATTAGCTGACCTCAGGCCACAGGGAAAAGTAGCACTGTCTGGCAGACCACAAGGTGTTGTAGTCAACAAAGATACCCTGATGTTCTGATCTGCAGCTGGACATTTCTGCTAGCTTCGTAGGCAGGTGTTTTATCTTTCCAAAAGAAAAAAATGTTCACCTAAGGAAAAAAGAGAAGACTCCTTCCTACATTTAGCAAGCAAAACTATTTGCTAGAGGCTATCAGTACAGGCTGAGCTTTATTCTCTTCTGCTGACTGCTGTAAAAATACTTGCTAATGCAAGAAACATTAAGAAAGCCCATTTCAAGTATAATGGAGCACAGACTAAATCAAATATTGAGTGTTGTATGATACAAATTCTTGTCTGCTTCCACAAAACAAGTGAGGGACCATCAACATTTCCTCGAAACCCTACAGGGAATGCAAGGCAGCAGCAGCAGCATGTCCAAAGCAGAAGCAGAGTGCCCTCCTCCTCCCCTCCTTTCTACTGCTTCCACCTCTAATATGTCAAAAGCAGCTCTTTCCCTGTAAAATCCTCCTTCTAGAGTCTGGAAGACACCAAATAATTACAACTTGAGTCTAGAGCAACCCTGCAGGTTTGACCCACTTAAAGGACTAAAACCTAGCCCTTTATTAACTATACATATATTATTTTATCACACTTTATTGATGTGTTCTGTCTTGCAGACCGCGAGGCTACAAGAACTTCTTTTTGGAGGAAAGATGGAAATGCTTAAAACCCACCTTTCCTTGCAAGGCTCAGGGCAAGAGAGGCTGGGAGGCCTGTTTTCTCAGAAGGAAAACACTGAGAAAGCCCAGAATTGCAAATCTGATACTTTTCATTCATTCTCAGGTCCCATTAAATGTTTATCAACATTTATGTGAAGTCAAAAGAAAGTGCAAAGGAAACCCATACACACTGAGGAGCTTTTACCAAATTTACTGTGCTGCTTGTTGCAAAAATCTCAGTCATTACTCTTCACATAAGAATGTTAACAATGAACTGTATAGAGGTAGGGTTGCAAGGACCCTTTTTTCAAGCTTTCTGCCTTCACCAAGCAAAGCAATAGCAAAAATGGAGAGTTTTTAAACTGCCTTTCTGGTAATATCAAGTCACTGGCATACAAGGAACTTGAGCCATCTTCGTTCACAGACGAGAGTACCCTGAAGCAAGACACTTAATCTCTTCTCTCCATCCCACCCATTGCATTGTCTGCCCTAGAGACAGTATGTGTTGCTCCTGTTAAGGAAGGCATGATATTTAAATACTTCTTCTTCAGGAAAGCCTGATGAAGAGGTTCCCTCCAGCTCTTAATTCTCTCCACTGGCACAAATTGGTGTAATTCATGGCACCATGCTCTAGGTGAATTCAGTATGATGAGTAAAAACAAATTAATAGATGAGGTGGAGTTGAAGTAACATTCAAATGGGAACGAAAGTGAACCTAGGAGCAACAAGGATCCACTGCTCACTATAGTTCTCCACTAGGTCTGCAATTTTGGCTGCAGCATCTCAAGAATGAAGTCACTTGTGGTCACCTCTCCCTTAAGTTACAAGAGCAGTTATACCAATTTCACACAATGTGCTCTTCCCACACCTTCCAGAACAAGACCTCAAGCTCAGTGTAAGCCTCTTGGTGCTACTGTACTTCACCTAATTAATGCTAATTTTAGTCAGTTGTTCCTGTGTATCCTAGAGAATGGAGTGACTATTCATTAGCCTTGGTGTGTACTTTGAAAACAGCTACAAATTAAAACTCTTTTAAAATGCAAAATGTTATTTGCCTACGTGCTGCTTTCATTGAGCAAACAGAAGATGAAAGAGACTGCTGTACTCAGACTGCATAAGAATGAGATCTGCTATCTAGCTCCTACAGTGTCAGTCCCTCCTGTGTGCCCGGCCATAGCCCTGTTCATGGCAAGGTGGCCTTTATCAACAACATGCAAGGTACAGCCTGAGCAGACAAATGCAGTCTATGGTGTTAATGATATAAAGTTCAGGCCTTGAGATCAGGCCTCAGCCTTTGATATGGTGGTGCAGATCCCAGGGGACATGGATTCCTGTTTAACGTGTAAATTCAGTATCGTAGTGCCTGTGATTTCATGCTTCCAGCTGCTGGCTCTAGGAGAGATGAGAAGCA
The DNA here is from genome assembly GCA_013396635.1 of Penelope pileata. Classification (NCBI taxonomy): domain Eukaryota; kingdom Metazoa; phylum Chordata; class Aves; order Galliformes; family Cracidae; genus Penelope; species Penelope pileata. The sequence goes on from WBMW01004026.1 coordinate 545,188, forward strand.
CTTTCTTCTGCCTGGGAGGGATGGTACTTCAGTTCTAGGAAATGAGACAGGCGATCTTAGTGTTGCTGGATTCCACCTTAATTCCTAGTCGCAAAAAATAATTTGACAGCTCTGTCCTGTTGTGCATGGCACAGTTTGCATATTCTTCCAATTACTTCTTAAATCAAAGTCCAAGACCTCCACAGAATTGTTTCAAACCAGATTGGAGTCAAAGCACAGGCACATTGGATGCCTGCACAAAAGCACTCTGCTTTTGCTGCCAGGGCTCAGGCTAGTGAAAAGGTGGTGCCAAATGCCTCAAACTTTAAGATCAGTCAAGGTTCTCCACTAAATCTCAGCCCAGTCCGCTTCTCTCCTCTTTTACTAGAGAACATACCTGATCACGGGCAATAGCAAAGCCAAACAGGAAAGAAAAATGAGCTGCAGAATTGCTGCCATGTAGATCAGAAGTGGGTGGAAGTTTGAAAAAGTGTTTGAAGAGTATCCAAGACCTATAGAAAAGAAAGAAGCAACAGCTACCGTGTGATGGAGGCTTGGAGTGACAGGCTTATGTAAGAGTTACAGTGGGGATAATCTTAAACAGATCAAAACCTGGAAATGCTGGTGGCTCCTGCAAATGAGTCGAAGGAAATCACATAGGGCAATGAAATAGCAGCATGAGATACAAGCCCTGGCATGAAAAAATACTTCTCCCATTAAGGATATTGGCACAGGAACTGTGAGAGAATATTCTCCCTCTTCCCCTTCCATTGCTCAGAGGGGCAAGAAGCAACGGTGTCAGAAACAAAAAGCTGTGCCAACCAGGAAAGACAAAAGATATTTTTAAGCCTATAAATTAATTCTGATCAATTAGTGCATTTGGAAAAATCCTCCAACAAGAGCAGATGCCACAGGGAAGCAGTTATCCTGATCACTCCTTCATAGAACACAACTCAGTAGACTGACATGACAAGTGCTGGCCTTGGAGTAAAAGTTGCAGTAGATTTCAATTTTGTCTTCTCCAGAAGTCTTGAAAGAGGAAAATTCTATCAAAACTCTTCTTCCTACCACGTTGAAACACTATGCTGCAAGCTGTAGCCTTTGTGAAATGCCAGTGCAACTTGAGAACAAGCTTGAGTTGCTCTGCTTTGGGGTTATAAAGACTCCTCTTTCGGATAGCACAGTTGACACGATAGGTCTAACCAGTTTATGTGTGACATGCCCTTCAATGCCATTCACTAATAGGTTATATGTACCGTCATATATAGCCTTGAGACCTCTGATTACTGCAGCTTCAGAAGCTAGCTGAAGCATGTAGGCTGGTGATATGGCAGAAACTTCTGAGTCCGTTTCTATAATTAAGAAAGACACTTTTCAGAAAGGTGCAAGAACAGCAAATTCTATTTTGAATAGATCTTATTTTCCAGGTTCAACGTGAGCTGAAATAACTGTATAACTACAGTATAACAGCAGGCATCTGCTGAGCATGTCAGAACTGCAGCTCTCCTATCTGTTGAGTAGGAAGGCAGGCTTGCCTTGAGGCAGCCTCATTGCCCCTTGGTCTCCTTACTTCAGCCCAAAAGGTTTGCGTTTTCCAATTTTCAATGGAGATACAGCTCTTCCCATGTCAGACAAGCTGTAGAAGAGACCAACAGAGGAAGTGTCTTGCAACCTGTAATATTCCCTTGATGCACAAGTTTTCCCTCTGCAAAGGCAAGAAGGTGTCCTGATTCATATTAGCAGGGAACACATCAGACAACCTTTTTCTTTTGCACATCAGTGAGGGCAATCACAGTGTATGGGAGATAGCCATAAAGAAGCAACACCTGTGCCATGAACCAACCAGCCACCAGCCAGTTCTCATCTGTGTTATACCAAAGGTAACCAGCACTGCTGAGTTTTACCAGCAGCACACCACACAGCCTCCAGACCCAAAAGAGCCTGAGCCTGAGGTGTTTGAAGCTCTGCCAGAACGAGCTCCCATGAGTTCACTGCACTGTGAAACCTTCCCACACAAAGAATGGGGAAGCAAAAGCTTTTGGCTGACACGTCAGAAGGCTGTGCTGCCATTCAGCAAGACCTGGACAGGCTGGAGAGATGGGCAGAGAGGAACCTGATGAGGTTCAACAAAAGCAAGTGTAGAGTCTTGCACCTGGGGAGGAATAACCACATGTACCAGTACAGGCTGGGGGATGACCTGCTGGAGAGGAGCTCTACAGAGAGGGACCTGGGGGTCCTGGTAGACAACAGNAAGAACTTCTTCACGGTGCGGGTGACGGAGCACTGGCACAGGCTGCCCAGGGAGGTTGTGGAGTCTCCTTCCCTGGAGATATTCAAGACCCGCCTGGACGCCTACCTGTGCAACCTGCTGTAGGGAACCTGCTCTGGCAGGGGGGTTGGACTTGATGATCTCTCGAGGTCCCTTCCAACCCCTACAATTCTGTGATTCTGTGATTTTGCCTGAAGCATTATTTTCTATATTTGGCTTCATTTGTGATTAAGTGAAATCTGGAAAGATGCCGTAGATAAAATAATGACATTTCATGTTTAAAAGAATTTTCTGAACTAAAAAAAAAAAAAAGCAAAAAACACTATGAAAGGAATTTCTTACTTTTTGTCTAATTCCAGTAGGAATTAACTGTTTCCTTCTTAGCAAATTAATTTTCCGAATAGCTTTTCAGAGCAAGAAGGTAGGGGGAAGAGAAAAGTTACTGTCCAGGTCATCACTGGTCAGAACAGGTAACTCAGTAAACTACCATTAAAATATTTTCAGAATGTTATTTATACAACATGATATACTCTCAGAAATGGCAAGTTCATAAATTTCAAAGAACAATAATAGCTAATAGCTATTCTAAACAATATTCTCCAATGCAAGGCAAAGCACTTGAGATCCACTTAAAAGAGCCAGGAAAACACTGCTAATACCGTTGTAAAGCAGAAAAGTCTTATTATAACATGACTCATCAACATCCTGTTTTTGTTTCTTCTCTGCTTTGTACATATGCAGTGTCTGCTTGTTTCACCTGTATACAATGTCAGCAAAATAGTGCTCCTTGAGAAAAAGAACTGGGGAAATGTTCAAATCTGGCACATGAGTTCTTGCATCAAGTTAGCACTGTGCAGCAGTAATTTCCTCTTGTGCTGAGTACCATGAGGTCCTTGTGCTGCCATAATACTTCTTAAGAGAGGAGACTGACATGAGACTTGGAGGCCTTTCAGAGGCCTTTTCCATGTTTGCTGTGTCAGTCTCAAACAAAAAACACTCTACTCAGTAATCACAGATGTGGAAAAACCAGTGGGGTATTTTTGAGGGGAAAATCCCTCCTGGACTGCTGCATCCTTATTTACAAAAGTGATTGTTAAATGTGTGAAAATGAAGAAACGGGGATGATAAACTTATTTCCCTGGACACTGGGGTAGCACCAATCCTGTTTCTTGATGAGGATTCTGCAAATGAAAATGTATTTAAGTATCTCTCACTGGAGAAATTATCTTGCAGTGTGCTCCTTCGTGCCCTGGTGCATCTTGGCGAGGAGGTGTACAAGTCCTACACGCAAGTGAACAAAATGCTCTTAACATCCCTGATAGAAAGCTGTGAGCTTGATGCAAAATGGTATTAGAAGGTCTTTTTACTCATGCCAACTTCATGATCCGGATAGTTTAACCATAAAGCCTTTCTACTGCCCTGCAGACAATTAGCTAAGTAGCACAAATGTTACAATTTTCTAGGACGCATAGAAGTGACCTACATGTTCCAAACAAAGCTCAGACGCTGCTCTCAGTGCCAACCACATCCCTCTGGACTTAATGGAGAGGAAAAGCCCTGGGTAAGGCTTATGCTCCCTGCTCTTGCTGTAGATCACAGAGATTTTACATGACGATAAGGATTCTCTTCAGAAGCTGATGAAAATAGGAGATCAAGCCAAATAGATGTCTCTTTTCTTGTCTTTCTTTCATTTATTTTTGTTTTTCTTTTTGAAGCCTGATACCTCCCCCAGACTGGTGGCTCTCCAGTTTATGGCACCCTCTGAACCACCATCCTGTCAGGAATTCCTTGTTTTTCTGAAGCAGGAAGGTGGGATAACGACGCAGAATTGGTAATGATCATGATAAAAAAAAAAAATGAAATTATCTAAGGGCCCATTTTGTCTACATCTGTCTTTCCTTCCCTGTTTTATCACAGATAGTACTACATTTGCTGTCTCCTTTCTCCAATTAGAAGTTGAAAAATGTGGGAGCAGCTTCCTGGTGTCTACTGAACACTTTTCTTCTCTCTAAGAGTGGCAGTGCAGCATCACGGAAGATTTAAACTGTTTCCATGGCTCATCAAGACCTATCAGTTCAGATGTGAGAGTTAAGAACCTTTGCATCCCCAGCATATCTTCCTGTCCTGGACAAGAAAACAAGAGCCTTGGAAAGCTCACCCTTATGATTATGTTCTGCTGAGACTTTATCAGTAAACTTTCCCTTATTCTCAATTGTGGTGCATCAACTCCGTTCGTGCCACTTCTGTTCTCTAACCCTGACAAAGAGGGGCAGGAACACAAATGAGTCAGCAAGCCTTTGATCAAGGTTCCTGGTGACCAGCAGGAACTTCACAAGTACATCTGACATCTGTAACATCTTTTCTTCACCACTAACCTTCAAGAAGCTTTTCCATGATGTTTATGTGCCCCTTCCCTTGCCATCTCTGTCCCTGTAGTAAGTGCACACCTAGCAATTTACCTAACAGTGCATGGAATTGCTCATCACAAAGGGAAGCTGCATTTTCCTCTTGCGTAGGGGCTGCTTTAATCAGAGGCTTCAGCATGAAAGCCTACAGATGCCTCCCTTGCAACTCACAGATGCTCAGGGAAACTCATTCAATTCTTTGAACAACCATTGCGGCTCAGGGCTACGGTCAAGCACTCTTAATGAAAAGCTGTTTGTGCAATCTATTTCCTGCTGATAACCAAGAACACCTCCTTGAAAAATAAACAAGCTAAAATAAAAATCCCAGGAAAATGTCAAGCCTGCTCCCAGTTCCTAGACTCTTTCATGCTAACTGAACTTACAAAACTCCAAAATCCACCTCAAAGCAGCCAGAAGCTTCAACTCTGTGATGACTGCAAAGTGCCTCTGTTAAGAGGTAACTGTGTTGGACGGTTTGTGTTTTTTCCCGTTGTAAAAAAGTTTCCAAAGATGGTAAAAGAAAAAAGTTTCCTTTTTCCTTTCTCTCTTCTCTACTTATGCTTTTGTATCCCAACTGTCCAGCTTCAAACATGGTCAGTATTGGGCTCCTCAGAGCTGTGGCACTTTCTAGAATAAGCAGTTTCATGCATATGGGCATTTGATGAATTTTTACATGTATCCAGTGGAAAAGGATGCAGCATGCACTTCTCTGAGAATACATGTTTTGAGTTACGTTGAATGGGAAACATTATCATATGTATAGCAACAACCACAAACCCTCCCTCATTCCCATACAAGCCTTGCAGTTTATCTGAGGTGAAAGAAGAAAACAGCTCTAGGATGAACAGGGAGCATGGACTTTGGCAAGAAAGTTATGTTAAAAACCAGAGTCTTCCACACCCTCTCACTGGTCAAAATCCATCCTCTCATAATTCAGAGGTTTTACAATACAGACTTTTGTTTTCAGATCCCTCTAATTTACCAAAGATTTTCTGAAAGCAAAAGAGGAAGCTCTCCTAGTGGAACAGCTTTGAAATTTGAGTCACAAGTTACAAAATGTAAGTGAAAATGGATTCCCAAACCCGAAAGTGCAGGCTATGAGTCAAAAAGTTCACAAACTTCTGCTTCAAGATCTCCACTGTGAAATATTGCCTGAAGACTGGAAACACACCTCCACTCCTATAAATATCTTCTCTTACTGACAGTACTAAGTATATACATAAGAGGATAAATGCTCGCAGGTATTTTAGACAATAGTCTTACACCAGAAAAAGCTGGTCAAAATGAACAATAATAGCTTTAACAACTGACTAGTCTGTTCCTGTCTTCCCAGCCCAGGCTTCGTAGCTGGGGAGACTGATTTGTCACATATATAATCAGTTTCAAATTCTTCACCTAAATGATGCCAAAATGTAACCTAAAGAGAAAAGAAAAAGAAAGCACAGAGTTTGAGAACAATATTGCTACTAAAAAAGCATCTGAGTGAGTCAGGCTGCTGCAGCCCATGAACAGTCTGCGAGGAAGCTGGCCATCAAAACCTGAACTGCACAGAGCAAAATTTGCTGCTATTTAGAGGCATGTGGAGAATCTAACATCCTTGCACTCATTGGTTTCCATAGGTGTGACTGGACTGAGCATGTTTAAGTCCCTACAACCTTACTACTGTCTCCAGCATTTCTACTTTTCCTGTTGGTTTTATTTTTCCCCTACAAACTTCTTTTGAACTCTTCCTGGCTTGGCTTGTGCTTAGTTTTACACTGTCTCAGAATTGTGTATTTTAATACTTCAGCAGCTGGGAGAAGGCTTTTGTTGATTTGTGTTTTGATTTCTTTTTTTCCCCCCTTTTTTTTTTGGTTGTTAATTTTGTTAATTGTTGTTAATTTTGCTGTTAATTTTTAACTTTGACTCTGCTATAGCCTCCCTTTGCTCTTGCTTTTTGCTGGGAGAGGGTAGAAAAAATTTTGAACATCAAACACCACAGACTGCATGGCTTGCTTGACTCTTTGCACAGCTTGGTTTACAGGGAGGGAAGGAAGAATTGGATTGCAATTATCAGACTCTGGCAAGTTTTGTGTTTTGTTTTCCTCAACTAACAAAATGTAACTTTTGAGAAAAATAACTTAGCTGAGAATTTTGCACCTGTAAAGCACTTTCACTCTAGACACAAACCCCAGAATTTAATAGGTTGGGTGGGGGCCAATTGGTAGAGAACTAATTGAAGGTGCTGCAAATATAGATATTTGAGTACAATTAATTAGAAGAGCAAAAAGAACACTCTAATTCCATTTCCAAATCAAACCAGTTGTACAACAATTATCTCAAGTACCTCAGAGACAGATGAGTTCACAGTTAGTCTCTCGCTTTCCTCAGGGAGGAACGGTTAGCCATGTACAAATGGAGAATCAAAAACCCTTGAGCTCTATTCACTGACTTACCTGTCTCTCCCACTAATACAATATTTCAAAAAGACATAGTTTGCATTTGGGATCAGTTCTCAAGGGTGTTCAACATGCATATTCAATGGTTACATCTCCTGGGCAGCTGCAATTTCCCTGGATTATTACCCTTTTACCAAAATAATTTAAAAGGAGCTCTTAAAAATCTAGCCTTCATAGGCTTTGTCTTCAAGACGAGATATCTCAGAAGTCTATATAATAAGGTTTGCCCTTCTCAGCTTTCCAAATATTTTGTGTAATATTATGTATGATATCACCAAAGCTAGCAAATCTAGTGTTCCTCTGAAACTGGAAAAAAATGTCCTTACCTAGAGATCTGTCTTTTCCCTTGAGCATCTCCCATGTTCTCAGACTCATTTCTCCAGTTGGAAAATTTTGTTACCAAGCTAAATGTTTTTGACATATGGTAAAACAAGGACGCTGTAGTCCCTTTCTGACAGCGCTGTCTTTCTACATTTTCTCATTCTAGGCTCACCTCCATCCACCATCAAAATGCAGTTGCCTTTGCAACAAACAACAGCTGTTTTAGCAAGGCTACAAATCATAAACAAAAGCTCTGGGAAAGAAGCAAAGAACTTCTCCAGTTTGCGTCTACAATAAGAATTTCAGGAAAAAAGAAAAAAAACAACAACAACAACAACAAAATGGAGCATTGTTTTCCCTGGTATTTCTGCTAGCCAGTCTTCAACAACCACAACTGGTTAGGGCCTCTCATTTTGTAACTCAATTGTCAGACAGCTGTTTTATTTTCTAAGTGGGAAGATAGTTCACCTTGAGTCTGGCTTCAGCTGCTGCAGCTTTTTTACCATTAAATATAACTCTAAATAGATTATCAAGATGGGGAGAGGACAGAGAGTGTTTCAACAAAACAAGCCATTAATTTTCAACATCGAAGAGAACAACTCTCATCCTGGAGACACTGCTGTGCTATTGTCTGAGGCAGTTTTCATCTGAAATTGGACAAACCAATTGGAAAGTAATTCAAGTTTCTTTAAATGGAGAATGTGTTATGCACAGATGGTGATGGAGGGATTCACTATCCACAACTGTGTTAACTGTATATAATGAATTGGAACTATCTTCCTTTAATAGGTCCTAATTGCAATGCTCTGTTCCAACAACTCTTTTGCAAATGTCCCAGCATATTCCACTTCTTTAACTCACTGTGATCAAGCTCCTCTTTTCAAATTCTGTTCTATAGCATCATGACATACGTGTTGCTTTTGTCTTGCAGCTTATTCTAGGCTGTGATTGAAGTCACAGAAATGTCTGCCAGGAAGACCTCCAAGGAAAGATCTGTACCTGCACACCACAACACCAAAAATGTGGACTGCCAAATTTAGGACGTTAAAAGGCTGATAAGTCAGTGACTCTCTCTGCAGCTCTTTGCATGGCCACCATTTCAGTACCAACAACTTATCAGACTAAAAGCCGAGTGGGGGAATACCTCCCTCTGTGCCAAGCCCAAGTATTTTTTCAAGACGTACACAGACACACACAGGTTTCCACACTCTATACTTACCAGTAAATGAAACAACTACCTGGGAATCGGCAGCCTAGCAGGTGTGCCCTGTGAGCAAGTTTGCTCACGTGACAGTTTGCTTCTCTGCTCCCACTTCTCCCTTTGGCTTGGCCATTGCACAAGGCCTTGCTCAGGCAGATAATGAGCACAGCACTGGTTACACTCAAGGCCTTGTTGAGACAGACAGCAACCACAAATCTGTCTCAAACTGGGTGCTGAAAGAACTGATAGCAGACATTCAGTTTAACAGCTGAGGACCAAAAGCTACGACTATGACTCAATGATCTCACCCCATCAATAGTGAGCAGCCAAAAGCCTCTGGAGCTCTCCTGCATGGTAGCAGGCTGCGTGACAGGATCTCCCCTCAAGCAGAGGCACCTCCTGAAGTTATGCCTGAGAAGAGATCCCTTACACCTTGATGTCAAGATGCCTGGCCGATGCAGATTCTCGGGAAGCGACTAATGTTTCCTTTAAACTTTGTTAGCTTTACTAAGATTATGTCTTAGATTGATTGAGCCCATATAATCCCTCAGACATAAACCATTGACCAAGTCTGGGACTGGGAGTGGATCTNTTCAGTTTAACAGCTGAGGGCCAAAAGCTACGACTATGAGTCAATGATCTCACCCCATCAATAGTGAGCAGCCAAAAGCCTCTGGAGCTCTCCTGCATGGTAGCAGGCTGCGTGACAGGATCTCCCCTCAAGCAGAGGCACCTCCTGAAGTTATGCCTGAGAAGAGATCCCTTACACCTTGATGTCAAGATGCCTGGCCGATGCAGATTCTCGGGAAGCGACTAATGTTTCCTTTAAACTTTGTTAGCTTTACTAAGATTATGTCTTAGATTGATTGAGCCCATATAATCCCTCAGACATAAACCATTGACCAAGTCTGGGACTGGGAGTGGATCTAGCCACATCCAGACTCCTTACCTCTGCGGTTTAAGGAGTGGAGAAAGCAACAGGGTCCTCTCTAAACCTCATGACTCAACACAAAGGCCTCCTGGATGAGTGTGTTTAACCCTACCCTCTATGCAGTAAATAATCAAGGGTACATTGCCATCTTGAATCTCAAGTCATTGTCTTTTTTACAAGAAGCTTTGTTAAATCTCTGTGTTCTGTAAGTATATTCGTGCCACTCTCTTATATTGAAGTGTGCAGTCTCCATCTGTGACAGCCCAGTATTTGACCTCTCTGACAGTCTCTTTCCCCACTCAAGGAAGGCTGAACACTCCACCTCCCCTCTACTCTCAGCTAATGTGGCCACAGGCTGGTGCAGGCTCAGTGCCACATGCTCGCAGATGACATGTAGAGATGAGGCAGAAACTCCTCCCAGCCAGCTGTAGAATGAAAAGTGCTATTCTTTGGTAGTCCTTTTGTGAGCCTAGTTTGCAACAAGGATACAGATCTGTCCATCAAGTGCCACTGGAGTAAAGAATACAACCCAAGATTATCATGTAAACAGAAATAGTATATAAAGTAAAATAAAATTTTTATTTTGCTTTACCTCAGTACCTCCAAACAATGGAAGTAAAATCTGAGCATCACTTTTGTGGATGAATCTGATCAAAAATTTCATGTTTTATGCAATACTGACAGCGAAGAGTAATTTTAAAAGATAATACAGTATGTACAGAGTGATAGATGATCTTCTACAATATTACTTGTGATTTCCTCCTAAACAAATTTCCAGGGTTATTCCACCCTCTGAATATCAATCAAGTCCAGGAGCAAGAAAAGGGAAGAGAATGGATGAGGGAGCAGTGGGAGTAACAAACCTTTCTACTGTAATCTCAGTAATGGATGGGATTGCATCTGCTCCTTTGCTGGACCCTGAGCCAGTGTAGGGATTCAGGCACAAACACTGTGTTTGTTTAAGACATTTTAACAGCTGGCTTAGATTTCAGAAGTGAATTGAATATAATCTTACTGAATGTTTTGCTTTCAGAACAGCCCTGGCTAGAGTTGAACTATCCTTCCCATTAACTGGTTTGGTTGTAAAATTTTTTTTCCAAACCATCATAACCATCCCTAATTTGAGACAAGGTGTCATTAGAGACTATAAAATAATGAACAGTCTTTTGTGACCTAAGATGGGGCTTATTTTGATTTAGGTTAAGTTGGCAATAAACAGTTTCAAGCTACTTTGAAAAAAGATACCTTTAAATCAAAATAGACACTCACATTGGGTGATAAAATTAAAAAGTGCTGGATGTGAGCATGGCCTTAGGTGGTCCAGACATCTGTGTTGTATTATTTTAAAAACAGCATCACGAAGTGATACAGCGTGGAACAATGAGAGGCATCGTGCCTGATAAGAGGCTACTTAAAGTAGTGGGTCTCATGACCTTGGAGGAAATTTGTCTGTGTATTTTCAAAAATATCTCCAAAACTGTCATGAACACAAAAGCTAGGTAAAGCAAAACTGCAGCTGGCTGCTCCTTATATATTGGAGCAAGGTGATGGTCAGCATGGACAGACAGGGGACAGGACAACGCGACAGAAGTGATGGAGTCCACCGCTATTCAGCCAAATGGCATTGTGAAAATGCTCTCCTTTGTCCCCCCACCCCAGCTCCCATGGCTTAGTTGTACTGACTTATATTGTTCTTCGCCTCCCAGACACCTGGACAAGAATTAGTGCTGCCTCATTGCATTTACGTGCTTAGCCAAGCCATCTCAGTATTTTCAAGGTCATTGTCTATGGTCTCCTGAGGTTGTCAATCCTTTAGCTTGCCTTTGGAGAAACACGAGAGATAAACTTCTAACGTGGAGTTAAAGGACAAAACTGAAAAATCAAAATAAATGAAATTTTTACATAATACAAAAGATGGAGGTCATTTAACCTTGGCTCAGATGTACTGCCATTGCTCACTCACATACACAAACGAAGATTACATTTGTTGGTTGTGGATTGGTTTTTTTTGTTCTGCTTTTTTCCCTTTTTTACACAATGCAGACAAGGACACCTGCTAGAGAGACTTTCTCTTCCCAAAGGCAGTGACTTCATATTTTAGTCTGAGTAAGCTGCTGCTGTCTCACCCTATTCATTCGTGCAACCACCTCTTTCCTCACAACAATAATGAGCTGCAACTTACCTGCTGGTAGGTGAGAAGACTACTTGGATTTGTGCATTTAAGCAGAAACTGCTCTTCTTTTGTCTGTTCCTTTCTCCTTCCCTGTCCTACACATACAAAACTACTCTCTAGTTCATCAACCAAATGCCCTTCATGGTTGGTGTATCAAATCACAGGGTTAGCTATTTCTAAAACCTTCTGCTTTTAGCGTGGTAAACATCTGCAGGGGCTGCATCATCATCTTCACCAAAAGCGCAAGAGACGGGGCTGGCCATTGGATGATGGTGGAAATCATTTGACAAGAGATCTTTAAAGAATTTGACAGCTGCTCACTGGCTGGATGTTCCTCATGGCTGCTGCTGGTGGTGAGCTGACCCAGTACCCAGGTACTTGCTCTCTTTTCCTGCAGCAAGATAAGGGAGAGAACCCAATAAGGAAAAGCTGAAAACTCACAGGCTGAGATATAGATGGTTTAAGAAGTGAAGCAAAGCAGTGTGCGAGCAAAACAAAATGAGGCATCCATTCACCAGTTCTCATCTGCAGGCAGATACTCAGCCACTTGCTGGAAAGCAAGGCCTCAGTAAGCTTAACGGTTGCTTAAGACAAATGCCACAACCATAAATGTGCCCCCTTCCTTCTTTCCCTAAGCTTTTGTTGCTGATCAGCACCTCATACAGCCTGGAGCAGCCCTTTGGCCAGCTGAGGTCAGCTGTCCCAGCTGTGTCCCTTCCCAGCTGCTCACCACCCCCAGCCTATTTGCTTGGGGTGGGAAAAAGAAAGGCTTGACACTGTGCAATCACTGCTCAGCAACAGCCAAAACATGGGTGTGTTATCAACACTGTTTTAGTCATAAATCCAACATACCACCATACAGGTGTCTATGAAAAAGTTAAACCCATCCCTGCCAGACGCAGTACAGCTACCATGTTTGTAACTATTTCCTTGCTTTCCTGTTACTTTCTGTTATTTTTCACCTAAAATTAGTATCCTAGCTGTTTGGGGCAAAGCCTGTTTTAGTGATTATTTATCTACAGACAAGGTACACAGTACAAACATAGAATCATAGAATGGTTTAGGTTGGACAGGACCAGCTACCAGTGACAGAGAAAATGAAAAACATATAATTAGGAGAGCCATGAGCTAGTCTCACTTATTTCATTTCATTTTACTTGTTAGTCTGTCAAGATCAGGAACAATGTTGTATTAAGTGATATAAAAATGCTTACTAAGAAAATGTTTGTGTCCCAGTGCAATTTCAATCTAAATACGCAACAGGGGAAAGGTGAGCACAGCAAGTCAGCCAGCAGAAACTCCACAGTCTCAGTTCAGTGCCTTATCCAGTGAACCATGCTACCTCTACTTTGAGCAGTGAGGTAAACTTCACCTTTCCTGAAAGATGCCAGTCTTCATTATTCTTTCCCAAAGATCTTTGTTGTCTGGAAATTGGCTCCTGAGGCTGTAACCAGAATCAAGACTCTACTCAAGAGGCATTCTAATTACAGATACATCTTTGTGGTAAAAAATAAGATGCTATTTTTGAAAGAATTTTTGATGAGTTTTATCAGCGGCCATCCTTGCCAACTAAATGAAAACCTATTTATGGATATTTTCAAGAAGTCCCATGAACATTATTAGCAGACACCGAAAATCCATCTCTTTTTTCCTATAGAGCTGATTTTTTTCTTTTTCCCTGAAGATGAAATATTTAAGAAAAAGTTGGTTTATAAAATCAAATTGGGAAAAACAGATTGGATAGAGTGCAATCAGTGACAGAAGAGGAACACACTGACAGTTTCTCTGTGGATTCTGATTTTGATTTACCTAAAAAGAGGAGATCCCAAGACGGCAAATGTTTAAAAGCACATTTTGAGCTTTAATCACATGAAGTCTTCTAAGCCTTGGAGTTCTCATTCTGCACTTCTGAAGATAATTAGAGTTATATCGTGCTGATTGTGAATACTTAAACAACACGATTTAAGGATGCTGCCTGAATCTTCAAAATTGGATATGTTTCTTCTTCCTCACTCTTTCACCCTGGGCAACTCATTTCATCTCTCTGACTTTGCATCTCTAAAATGGAACCATTTTTCCTTTTTGGAGGACAAATGGTGTGCCAATCTCCATAGCTACTCAGGCCTGAACTTCTGTTATGAAACTACCTGTAATAAAGACAGTACCTGCTGGTACCTGTAATGTAGAATTTAGTCCATTAGTACCTGGGCTGAGACCATCACATTCTTTTGTGTAAGTTGTCAAAGAGCTGTAATAGTGACCTACTGCAGAGCAAAACCCTGCCAATGTAGGTTTCCTGGGTCATCCATCTTGTCCATCGCTTGCCACCACCCAGAGTTCACTCTCACTGCTGTATTTCTGGGTTTTATTTAGCAGCTAGACAAGAAATGGGACTGTGCTTCTGGGCAATTTCAAAGTAGAAGAAATAATACCAAGGGGAGACACAATAACTGTCTGCAGATAAAGAAAAGAATGTTGCACCAGAGGACAGGAAGCTATTATTATCATTAGTCAGCAATGATAGAGAGAGAAGTAATTAAACTTCAGCTGCATCAGGGAAATTTTTAGACTGAATATTAAGAAAATAGCTGAAAAAAAAAGACTAGGCTGAACTGACAAAGAAAGTTGTGGTGTAACTGCAGTATTCAAAGTCACATCTCATGAATGTCTTTCTGTAAATAGCCTAAGAATACACCAATATTATCTCAGCATTCCTGGGGTCTGAGATTGGAAAACATTTCTATTCCTGGCAGCATTAAATGTGCTTAAATTCCCTTCATATAATCTGAAAAGCAAAGGAATCTAAGTAGAGTTGGAGGTGGCTGACAAGGGAGTAGATGTGAAACCTCCTCAGACATCAATGTTTTCCCCAGAGAAAGACAACTGTAAGAATGTGCTACAGGGAGCCTTCACCTCAAATGGATGCCTGTAGAACCAGAGGACATGTTCCTCCCTGGGCTGCTGTCATATAGGTGAAAATTCTATAGTCTTGAGACAACTGTGAGGTTACAGTGCACAGAAACTCCAGCCCCCATCGCAGCACAGTATAAACAGAGGGAGTGAGCAGATGTTCCCTGCAGCCATGGCAAAGACCCTGAGCAGCAGGGGACAGCCCCCCCTTCCTACCATTATCTTTAGCTGTCCAGGAAGAACTACACCTGAGAGCAGAAACCACGAGTAAATATTCTGAATCCTCTCTGGAGGAGAGGGAAATGAGTGAAAGAGAAGGGAAATAGCCCCTACTCCTTCCTGGGCCCCCAACGCACCTGCAGATCCTCGCCAACAAGGGCAAGGTCACAGCCTTTCTTCTGTGCTGAGCTTTCTTCCCATTTCTGGCACAGAGCAAAACAGGGAGAGGAATTACAAGGACGTGAAATTAGTGTTTAGGGCAAAATTAGAGAGAAAGAGGGAGAGAGAGCATGTATGCCTGATGGCACAGGTTTTATTGCCTTCCCGTCTCCATATTTCATTCATTTCACTAATCCTCTGAAGAAATGGCTCACTGGCAGGCAGAATCTTGAAGTAGCCATTTAAATTTGCTTGATGGCCCCCAAGGCAAGTAAATTTTCAGTCTGACTGGCTTTAATCCCAGCAGAGAGCCCTACCATGCCATTACATGGCACAGCAGGAATAAGAGTGGAGAGGTAATCACATTACAGCACCATTCCATTTAGCCATAATCTGTAAGAATCTCATGAAAGCATCAACCATTATTATGACTCCTGATGTCCTTCAGGCAAAGTCTTTGCGGGTAAAAGGGAAAAAAAATATCTCCGCCTGTCAAAAGCAGACAGACACTTTCATTCAGAGTAAAGAGAGGTGAGATGTAAAGGTGACACAATATTATTTAAACACTCTATTACTAAAATTACACTTCATCTATATAAAACTGAGCTATTGGGCCTTACTCTGTCAGCTAGATCACTGTACCTGCCACAGTCGCAGAGATGCAATGAGCTGAGGAAGCATTTGGGATGCTGATTTTGCTGTAAAGGCCTCCAGCCTCGGTCCATCAGGCCTGGTGTCCTCCTGCTGGGGAGGTGAGGATGGCTCTGTGTTCACAGCTGGAGGTTTGAGGCAAAACTGTAGCACAACCACAGCTGTTTTTTTGCTGCCATTTATTAACAATGGTATTTAAAATCCAGCTCTGGTGTTTGGCTCTTTGACCTCTTGTGGCAGATGTGGGCTGTTTACACATAGTGTGAGGAAATAGTTCTCAGCAGCAACTGTAAATCTGAACTGCTATTAATTAAATGTGTAGATGTGGTGTGTTTATGGGCTGGATAGAGTATCTGGCAAATAGCTCTTGTTTCCACACCTGCTTTTGTCAGTTGGCAAATCAAGGCAGCTTTCTCTGTAAATGGAAACTCCTGCTCATGTGTGTAAATGGCCTAGCAAGGGATTACGGATGCAACTTGCCATCAGACCACGAGGCAAAGAAAACCGTTTTCACAGGCTTTTTCTCCACACCTTCACCCCCATTTCTTTGGGAACTGTCTCCAGAGTGGCAGGCAGCAAAGGGGAATCTCAATTTGGGTTGGTCATAAACAGAGAGAAATGAGCAGGATCCAAAAAAAGCTCATCCAGAGCACATCCACTGAGATGGCTGTTCTCCAGAGATTCTGGACAGGGCCAGGGAGAAGCAAGAATGACATAGAGGCAGAACAGAGAGTATTACAGCCTGGCATCCAGCCTGTAAGAGACAGTGCCAGGAGGAGGGCGATTTCTCAGGAGAGCATCGATCCAGGAGATGATGATGTGTGTTAATAGCAAAGCCACTGACAGCAGGCCAAGGCATCTGAATGGTGCTGGGACTCCTGATTCTCAAGGCAGCATTGACATGGAAAACCACAACATGAAAGGTAGGTACACCACAAAAAGCAGTGCTGGGGATGCTGAGATGCTGCCGTGGTGGCTGTTGGTGACCTAGAATCAAAATGAGCTCAGTCAGGGCACTGAGCTGCATGGGGAGGAGGGGGCAACACTCTCAGTACCAGAACCCACTCCCCTGGGTTGCTGCAGCAGACGATGTCTCCTTCAGGAATAACGCGACCAAGGAAGGGAACAAAATAGAAAAACAAAAACAAAATGCAGAGGAGGAGGTATTCCCTCACAACAGGGAGGGAATCATAAGTAGAAAGATAGATTGGGGTGAGACAAAGCTCAGGAGATGCTTGAAATAACGTTTGATCTACCCAATCATGTGAGTTTTATTTGCCTGTACTGAGCAGGCTGTGATGTGCGTGAGCTCCTAGGGAAACAGGGTTATCCACCCTGCTGTGAAAAGATCAGGTCCACTCTCACAGGGAGAAGTCAGGAGGACCTGCATGGATGCAATACGGTTCTGGCAACTCACTGAGAAGGCATCTCAAATGGAGCAGTGGATTTTTTGTCGTTTACAAAAAGTATGTATACACATAACTGGAGATTTGTGAGGAGAAGGGGCATGGGATGTTTCACCCCTCCTGCTGGATTGTAATGTGGCACTTGATGACTTGTAATGGAAAAGATCTATTGTTTCTCCACTGGCAATAAACTAAGGTTAAAACAAACTCAAACATAAATTTTGTAAACAACCACATATAAACACAGCTGTTCAGTGAACTGATGGGACTGGTTGCTAGCTGAGTACTGCCCCCTAATGTTGCCACCTAATGAAAATATCCTTTACAATGTCTTTTATTAACAAAATACTATTTCCCTGTAAGGCAATGGAGAAAAAAAAGAACATTTTTGAGATTCGACTAAACCTAAACGTAATTTTGACTTCAGCAGACCTGATTTTCGCGTTGATGCCTACAGGGCCATTCATTTTGTACATCCTCACACAGACAGTTGATGTTTAATAACGCTGTTCAGAAACCTTGGCTTTGCAGAAGCCTTTTGTGATTAGACGGAGTTGCATGGAAGATAAAGATAGGAATTACTTTATAGCCATCTTTTTTTCCAAATAAGTGCATCGCAAATGTGTAGTCTGAAGGAAACCAATTCTAGTCAGATGAGTCCAAAAGTTCTGGTTCTTCTCTCAGCCTCTGGGAGACTAGAAATGGAAATTTAAAGCAGAAAGGCTCTCCTACAGATTTTTAGTGCTATCAGCCTCTTAGAAATGGGACTCTCTCTGACTGTGAATTTTTTCTTATCAACCCCATGTTAAAATTCACATTTCAAATTAACTTAGTATGTAGATGATTTATGTAGCCATTCAGGCTCATGCATTCCTGCATGGGTCCCAGAAATGCAGTGTCACTGAATGTAACTCATAAAGTAAAAGGTTGACTTTTGCCCTGATCAGAAGGATTATATCCCTTTCAGTCTTTTGTTTTACGATGAACTGATCAGCTCTTTGCCTCCACAGTGCCTGGTGGCAGTAAATTCATCAGGAGAGGAGCCCAGATGTCCTGAGGACAGTGTAGTGCTTTAAGATGTACAAGGAGGTTTGTTTCTCATCACTCTCCACCTCACTCATTATTTTCCAGGCTTCTCCAAGTCTTTATTTGCTTTCTCACCCAATGGCACCAGCCTTACTCTTTCTTCCCCACGGTGTTAGTGGCTGTCACCCAGCCCCTCTCCATTCCTCTCCCTAGTGACTTCCCCATCTGGCAGAGCAGGCACTGAGGTTTGCTCATGGGTCAGGAACTTCTTTTCCCAATGGCATCTGGCTCTGAGTCACCCTTCCTGAGTCACTCTTCCTGACACTGTCATACCTGCCTGACAGCATTAAATCCCTCACTGTCACTTTACCAAAGGATTAGAAGTTCTTCCACCGTCATTTGCCTGGGACAGAGCAATTTTCTTTGGGGGAGCTATTTTTCATTCTTCCTGCTCTTATTGCTCCTTGACAGGAAACCATCTAGTGTTGTTCTGCTCCCAAATGTCACCTGTCTCTGAAACAGCAGTCCCCATTTCCCTCCCTTCTTCCCACTCCCTGCTGTTTTACCTGACTTTGAAATGGAAGTTCAGCAGATATTGCGAAATCTTCTATTACTTTTTCTTAGCAAACTTTGTATATATATATATATACATACATACAGATATGTGGGACTATATATATATTTATACATGCATAAGTATGTGTATCTCCTGAACACGGGCATCCAATCTGGGAATGACAAAGAAAAGTTGCAGGGCAGACCCCTGTGGTTTGAATTAATAAATAAAAAAACAGAAAGAAAGATTGAGGTGACAGATAGATAGACAGAGAGACAGACAGACAGAAAGACAGATAGATAGATAGTTGTCCATTTGTTTTTTAATTTAGATACCCTGCCTGCTATAATTTAAGGGCAGGTGCTCTTATGCATATGTGAATTCAGCTGCCATTTCGAAATGGATAAATCTCTGTGCTCTAAATTATTGCAGGAAACAGAAACACAAATAGTGCTGTCTCCTGTATCTGGACAGATTCCCTTTTTATTGTCACCTGCCTGACAACCAGGCTGCTGCTGCTTACTAAAACCTGTCTGCAGCTGAAATCCCCAGGGTAATAAGCTCCCCGTGAAACAGGTTCCTGACTGGAAAAATCTGCGCATCTCCAGATTAAATCAATAGCAATTAAGAATTCTTTGAAATCTAATTGGAAAAGCAGCTATTTTGATCAGCACCGCGATGTTATCTGGAAATTGTATTTTGTTTATCTACGGCAGAAGTGGGTTTTCTTCTTTGTGGGATTGGTTCGCCAGCTTCAGACACATCCTTTGATCTCTCAGATGATACAGTGAACTGAAACATGGGGGCAATCAGAGGGATTATCACGGGATGGGAAAATCATTTGATCTATTTTTAAAAGTATTTTTTTATGAATAACTTTGGGGGTTGGTTATCATTAAGGAAGGAAGAGACCGCTCTCCCATCTTTAACAGTGTTAGATTTCTCTGAAGATGATTGATTCATGTAGTTAATAATACTTAGCATTTATATAGTGCTTCTGAACTTCAAAGCACTATACAAATATTTCCCGCTAATACTGAACTTCTGAGCTATTACTTTCAAGGAGGGATGGGGCTATTTGATCTGTCTCATATGCCTGTGGATGGTTTCCTGTTCAAGCCTCTCTTTACTTGTTTCAAGTTAATTGGTACAGAAAATCACCAACAAGTCCATTTAATTTTGCTTCCTTAAGCTTTAAGAAGGAGCAAAATGAGAGAAAAACAAAGTGCTGGCCAAGAATACAGGTGAGATGCTTTCAAGTGCACCATCTGAAAACTCTCCTACCCAGCTTGGGAAGGTCTCCTCCACCTTGCAAAGCCTGTCCTTCCCAGTTAACCAAGATTCTAGTGCTTATTGTAAGGATAATTACCTTGTTTGAAGATCTTGAGCAACACCAACACTTAAAATAAAACAAAAGGAGAGAAACTGCCTTCGGAACATACTGTGCTTTGTATAAGCTTTGTATAAATAACATCTAACACTGAAAACGCTAACAAAAGAAAAAAATCAAGCCTCAGAATGAACTTGAAACTCAATAAGGTTGGTGAGGACTTTTTCCCATTGAACCTAGTTTTCTTATAGCACACACTCATGCCAGCAAATAGCAGATGGTGGTGGCAGATATGTACTAAAACAACTAAAACTGTACTTCTTGCAGGAGTATCTATCATGCTGATCAGGCTGAACGGTCTGTGCCGGCAGCAACGTCTGGTCCATGCATGCAAAGAAAGATCTAAACTTTTCTTGAGATCTCCTTGGATGGTATTTCAGGTGGCTCATTTGACAAAGGCAGAGTTGTTCTAGTGTTCCTGGGAGCTACTCAAGAGATCGTTGTTGCCACCTTAGCCATGTGTCCACCCTAAGAGCGTGGCTGAAGCCAGGCAGCATCAGGGACGGGAAGGGGGAGGCTCAGGAGCACGGAGCTCCCCGCACTGGCAGTGTCCTTCCTCACACAGAGCTGAAAGCAGCTTGTGGCTATGACAGTTGGAGCCAGCAGATGAGTCAAGCAGACTCAAATCTTCGCACAGTGGGTTACTGCAGTGAAAGTTTTTCTCCTTTCCAGGCAGATTTCCTAAGAGATTTCTGAGTCTCCAGGCCTTCAGCTTCTGCCTGGCTCACTGCAGTCAGCTGTGACACTGTTTCTTGCAGGCCAGACATCTGTTCACCAGGAACTGGCATAAGAACCATTTTGGAAAGGGGATGAAGGCTGTCATGGGTAAGAAAGCGAATTAGAGGAAGCTTACAGATACCAGGAGCTCATCAAGGATTGCAGCTGCCCTTGCCTCCCGGAGATCACTCCATCTGTGCTAGCACATTAAAGAGGTCCTTTTGTGGGGCTTTTTTTCACACACTAATGTTTTTCATCTCCATCCCTCCAGACCTCAAGTGGCCTCCTATGATCTTGGAACCTTTAAGGAGATTCATGGATTATGAGCACAGCATTTACCCTTCCTGCCATTCTCCTTCTCCAAACACTTTAGCATAAGACTGGTGGGGCAGGATTATCTAGGAGGAAGAGCAGGTGGCTGGAGAGTCAGAGGTCCTGAGCTCTGAACAGATCTGTTGCTGGTTTGTGGTGTGATCTCAGGCCAGTCACTGAGGGTCTCCCACTGAGGCACGCTGGATGCCACATCTCCCACTAACTCCAGAGAAGACATCATATGTTTGGTCCATTGGAACCAAAGAACATCAGTCATTTTGCCTCTTTGATATCTGCAATGAAAAGATATGATTTTTCATACCTGCCTCCACTGGGTGTTGTGCCACTTGGCGGATGATCATATGGCACTGCCAGATGTACCTGTTGTGAAAGGAACAGCAACTCCCCTTTGTATCTCACAGTGCCGGTGCAGCACAATGCCCGGGCTTTGAGGAGCTGCCCAGATTTTTGCCCTACAATCCTCCAGGCACCTCAGCAAGCTGATATATAATATTCAACAGAGCTGGCTTCCTCCAAGCATTCTGGCTGGTAATCCTAAACAGCCTCTTTGTAGTGATGCTAATTTCCCCCAACTCAAACTGCTTAATGATGAGCTGATTTGAAGTTTCCTCTTGCTTGTGTGTTCAGCCTCTTGTTTGTGTCTCTGCACTCCTTTATCTGGTTGCTGAAGTATAAACTTGGCTTTGCTCTTAGGCAGAAGCAAAGCCACATCAGCAGCAACAAAACCTGCTCTCAAAAACATGATTGTGTTGGGCTCTAATAGAAGAGAGAGCAGACCTTGTGCCTGCAGGGAGCTCCGCCACATCCAGCATTTCTCATGGATGCCCCATGTCTTCATCAGTATGCAGATCCATCTGCGCTGCTGAGATATCTCCATGGTACAGACAGGGAGTGGGGAAATACATTTATAAATAGGATCGCTTCATCTCTCCCTTTCCCGCTGTCCCCACTCTCTCGTAACACCTGCTGATGGAGATATCTCACAGCTGAGAGCTGCCAGTTCCACCCTACCTTCATAACTGTTCTCGTGTCACCAAGCACTTCCTTCTTTGCATTGTAAATGATCAAAAGAAGCAAGAGGTGAGTAGCAGTGATGGGAAAGGAGGGACAGACTCCAGTGGCTGCTAGGACTCTTGAAATACCTTTTATCATTTGATTATCAACAACAGGCACTAGAAATGATGACAGTGAGATTACAGGGCCTGCATGTCACTTCTAATGTGTGTCTTTTCAAATCCAGCAGGTAAATAATAGCATCTTGTTAGAAAGGTGCACACTACAAACCTACTCTCTGTTGCACAACAGCCTGTACCAAAATATCTCAAAACACTGTTGAAAGCTCTTCCTGCTCACTGAGCTAGAAGGCTGCTAAGTGTTGTATGGCCACAGAGAAATTAAACATTGCTCCTACTCATGCTTACTCACATGAGGAGCTTTTGAAGCTGTAGTGACACTGAATGCAGCAATCACTACCAGTACATGACAATAACAGCTGCTCTGAAGAAAAACAGCAAAAAACTATACGAGACATAGCTTTTTTGCAACTGGATTGAAGTCTTTCTCCTGACATCTCACTGTGACTTTTTGGCAAAGCCAGCATAAGAGTCCCAGAACCCAGTTTTCTTTTCCTGTGCCCCAGCAGATGGCAAATCTCCAGCAGAAGCGTCCCATACATGAATCATGTGCTTTGGCTGTATGGCCATTATGTGTGTCCCCCTCCCAGTGGCATGGGGGAGAGAATTGGGAAAATATAAAAACAACAAAATAGAACTCGTGGGTTGAGATAAAAACTATTTACCAAGACAGAAAAGGAAGAGTAAAGGAAAATAATAACAGTAATGATAATAATAATAATATATATATTTACAAAACAAGTGATGCACAAAGCAATTGCTCACCACCCACTGACCAACGTCCAACCAGTCCCCAAGCAGCGGCAGCTCTCCTGGCCAGCTCCCCTCAGTTTTATAGTTTTCTCATGTGATGTCCTATGATATGGAATATCCCTTTGGCCAGTTTAGGTCAGCTCCCCTGGTTCTGTCCCCTCCCAGCTGCTTGTGCCCCTCAGCCCCTCTCCCTGACAGGGCAGTGTGAGAAGTTGAAATGTCCTTGGCTCTTGGCTCCTTGGCTCAGCAACAACTGAAGCATCATTGTGTTTATCAGCATTGTTTTTCTCCCAAAGCCAAAACACAGCAGCACATTGGACACTATGAAGGAAAAAAAAATCAACTCTGTCCCAACTGAAAGCGGGACATAAGCTGATTTATCTTCATTTGTCTAGTTGCAGACGAGGAAACTGAATTTTGCCCTCTGGTAGCAGAGAAACTACCCTAAATTCCCTCAACATCCTTCCCAATCAACAAATTCCCAACATTTCCAACCAACATCCTTCTCAAAGCTTTAAAAGTCACATTTTCTAGCTTGATTTTTATTTCTTATTAAGGAAATAATAGAGGAAGTTCTGGAAATTCCACCATCTGGCACTGAGAGTGTTCCAAAACAGATAATACCAGCAGTGATTTGAGTAAAAGAGCTACTTTGCATTAAAAGATGAAAAAGATGATGAACCAATTTTCCCTCTGACTGATTGCACATACACCACACAGCCTGCACACATCCACCTCTGAGAAACCCCCATGAGAAAAATGGCAGCCCTATGTTAAGAGGAACTTCAGGCACACCAGGATCTGCTGCACTACTTGCTCGTCCTTTGCATTAACATGTGCTTGCAAGGCTTCAAGCCTTTAGGTATTCAGAAGGAACTAATGCAGTGCAGAACTACGACAGTTTTCCCAGGTGACACTTTGCTGTGGAACAGCTGCTCATCACACCAGCATGATCTCTACCCAAGTGGCTCTTTCCATGCCCTTCTCTGGCACTGAACTCTAGCACAAAGATACCCTGAGACAGGAGCAGCTCCATAGACAAGGAGGTCTTCACCACCTGTGAAGCAAAGCAGCAGTGGTACCATGATGCAGTTGATGACAAACTCCCAGCTCGATGCAGAACTTTAGGACTTGCTGAAACATTGCTTTAAGTCTACCAGTATGTCTTCTGGTTGGTAGCCAGACCTCACAACTTTGTGCTTGTCACTGGAAGATAGACGCTGCAGATCAATCAACTTGCTTGGCAATGTCATGTCAGACTAGGATGACAGTAGATTGCATCAGAATCAGGCGTGGGTGCTTTTATCACTTACTTCACATATGGAAAATCTTATCTATTTTTGCCAAAATTTCATGTGGAAGAACAGGGAAGGGGTGAGGAGGAGGAGAAGGGGAGAGGTGTGACAGCAGTGTCAGTCTGTCCCATTTCTGACATTTGAAAAAAAAAAAGATTTTCATTTCTTATACTGTGCATGGTTCTGACAAAATAATAGTAATAGCAACAATAATAATAGTAATAATTACTGATAATAATTACTATTGCAGAATGTTTAAAAAGGAAAGTCCGAATGAAGCTGTTGTGTTCTCAAAAAGTATTTCACTCCTCCCTGAACTTTTTATTCATGGAGATTATCAATATTTTTGTTTGATTTCATTCCAACTTGCAACAAAGTGGGACTTCAAAACCATAATCCTGGAAAAGAGTTCTTGTGGTCCCCGAATGCAGTGCCAAGTCAGTGTGGGATCAGGAAGATGGCCAGTGCCATTGCACAGTGTTTACTGCACATTTATGCCTTGGTCTGGCTTTCTGAGACAGAATGTCAATTTTAGTTCTTGCATGACCCCTGAATATAAATGTAAGACATAAATGTACAGACATGACATTTCTTCTATGCAGAAATTGGGTAAGAGTGATGCGATCAGGAGTATGGGTAACTAGAAAGCGTTGTGCCTCCTGCTAACTGTCCCCAGCACTGACTGGCATGCCTGGGGTAAGCAGGGAAACCAGGGGCACATTAAGCTACAGGAAAGTGAATAAAGCAGACTTCAAGGCCCAAGTAATGGGAGAAGCAGGCAAGCTGCCAAGAGGAATAACCTTGACTGATGAACAACGGGATGTGTGATGTCCTTTCATGTGGAACAAAAGGCAAACATGAGACTTTACCCGTGTTCTTTCTGCCTGAAAAACACCACTGATTACACACAGCAGAGGTGACGGTGGAAGTCAAACATAAGCCCTCAGTCTTCTCTTTTACAACCACAATGAGGGAACAAGACAGAAGGGGATAAAAAACACAAAATATCCTGATTGCAAAGTAGAGTGCAGCTAGAAGGATCGCAAACACAATGAAGGGGCTATAGGCATTGAGCAGTTTTTGTGTCCTCTTTGGAGTTTGGGAAGGAATTGTCAAAGGGAGAAATTATAAATCTGTGAATTACCGAGTCAGTGTGTTAACTTAGAGTCTTCCCTCCCACTTTTTATTTTTTTGGAGAGAGGGTGGCAGGGAGTGGTAGAGATACAAGGGGTTCTTTGAAGTCAAACTCCATGGATAGAAGCAAATAAAGAGATTGCAGCTGAGAACTGGCTGGGGGAGACTCTTTGGAAAAGCAATGGGCAGCAACACTGTGAGTTTTTCCAAGCCTTTCTGCCTGTCTTAACAGCAGCAGTCAGGTGCCCATGGTGACACTCACAGCAAAATACCACACTAACCAGGGTAACCGCTCTTGGGTATTGAAGGGTCGTCAGTTCAGTTTTACACAAAATCTGTGACACTGAGGTATCTTTAAATTTCCAGCTGGTGTCTTTAGTCTCTTGGTTGCTCTGGATGGTTCTCTGTTTCACAGAATCACAGAATTGTAGATGTTGGAAGGGACCTCGAGAGATCATCGAGTCCAACCCCCCAGTTTCTCCAGTTTTGATCAGAAATGTTATCTAAGGATCTGCTCTGCTGAAATTTCTAAGTTATAGGGAAAAAAAAAAATTAGGTAAGCATTTTTGATGAATTTTCATTTCTGGAAAGCTAAGAATAACTCCCAGCTAGCTGTAATAGAACACGCATAGAGATTACACATTATGTGTGACACGAGCATCCAGTGGGAGTTCCTCAGGAGGGGCTGCTTCCCTAGGGCCTTGTTGTCAATGTGAGTGGATCCGTTTGATGTCTCTCCCATTTCTGGAGAGTGTGAGTAAGGCTCCAGCCCCAACACTACAGATTAGTCTGGGATATCGATGTCTGCAATCAGACTGAATTGTTTCAAATGCTTTTCTCATCCCTGTAAAGAGTTCATTTCTTCCGGTCTATGGTAGGAAAGACACCTTTCCTTGTCTCAGGAAATACATGAAAATAATAATAAAACTTTCACTTTATTTTCCCTCCTTGCCCTTAAATCTGCTACATGCTTTGCACTGTTATAGATTTGAGAAATCTCCGCTAATGCAGGCCCAAGAACATCTTTGCATCTATTCCTGCAGCAACAGCAGTTATCCAGAGATTTCTTTCCCTTTCCCTCCACATCTCACTATGTGTCTAGGGTATTGTTCTACTTTCTCATTTACCAATGACTAATTTAAATCGCCCTAATTTTTGGCTCCCCTCTGGTATCCTCCCCCAGTGACCCAGAGGAATTGCTTGAGACACTTTGTCCTCCTTTCTTTCTCTCACTCTGTCTCCCCACTCAATATCTAATAATTAATGTAAATGAATGCAGCAGTATCAAAATAAGCGGGAGGAGGGGGAAGAAGGAGAGCTCGACTGATTATGAAAAATATGTGAACAGTTCTGGAAGCCACTGTTTTCCTTTAAATCTCTACACTGTGCAATACACCTCCTCAAAACTGCCTTAATTAAGACTCTGTTCACATTAGCCAGTGATACTTAAGCTATCTTAAGATAATAATTTTCAGGTGAATTACATTTTCCAGGCAGTAACCATAAGTCACCACTTGCAGTTCAAGCACAGCAGACCATTTCTAATCTTAAAACCTAAAATTATCTCTGCTAAGAAGAGCTCCTTTAAAAGGACACATTTTCTAAAATGACATCTTCACAAGAGCTTTTCATGTTTTATGTAGTAGTGTGAAAACAAAGATCATTTGCTAATGAATCTTTGGCATTTGCCAGCTTTGAAGCCACATAATTGCCAGAAAAGGGTTTTACTGAGGGACCTGGAAGGCCACAGTCCCTTTTGCCCACTGGCATCACTGCTATGACTGAGAATTCATTCATTCAATTACACAGAGGTTGATCTATTTCACTGTCTCCTATGGTAGTTTTACGTCGTTCTGTATTCAATTTGTATGCTGCAGACGTATCAGACTTGATGAATGCAGGCAAGAATTTTATTTCATTATCTTAAAACCTTCAAATTACACATGCACAATAAATATTGACAGGGAGGTGAAATGAAGACTTTGCTGCATCTTGCTGCAAGAGTTACAAACAGCAGTGGGGAGTGCATAGGGGAGGTGTGACAAGCAAGTTAAAAGAAAAATAGAAAACCTGTATTTACTGGTGCATTGACAAGCACTAAGTGGGGACTGAGCTAGATAACCCACAGAGTCATGCCCCACATATATGGGATGTTCTCCTTAGATTCATCTCCTAAATGCTTCAGGGAATCAGGGCAATTTTATCTTTCTATGCTCATTAGGAATATTAAGGGACCAGTAAGTAATCTGCATAAATTCTCTTGCTCATAATATGGTATTGTTTTCTTTAATTGGCACTGGAAAATAAAAAACAGCATCATAAGGTAAGGACTTCAGGAGCTCTGTAACCCAACTTCCTACTTAAAGCAGGGTCAGGAGAGAGATCTGAGTAGATTGCACAGAGTTTTATTGAGTCAAGATTTGATAAACTCCAAGGATGAAGATTTACAACCTCTCTAGCCAGCCTCTGCTTCCAAACTCACCTATTCTTGCATCAGGCCTAGATGAAGAAATTCCAATTTTTGCATCACCCAGTGGCTATGAAAACACCATATATTTAGAATCACAGAATAAAATAATAACACAGCTTAGGTTTGAAAGGGACCTTAAAGCCCATTCAGTTCCAACCCCCCTGCCACGGGCAGGGTTGCACCCAAGCAGATGAGGCTGCTCAGAGCCCATCCAACCTGGCCTTGAACACCTCCAAGGATGGGGCATCCACAGCTTCTCTGGGGAATCTGTGCCAGTGCCTCAGCACCCTCTGAGTGAAAATTTTCCCCCTAACGTCTAATTTAAATCTCCCCTATTTTAGTTTAAAACCATTCCCCTTTGTCCTATTATTATCATACCATGTATATTTGTTAAGTAACATTTTCTAGTAAAGGAAACAAGCAGCATCCCAAAACCCGGCATTGTCTTCCAGTGCTGTGTTTCCAAATCTGTGCTACTGAAACCCCGGACAGCCCACACCTCCTGACATGGGCAAGGTCTTGTCTCAGAGGTCCTGAGACAATGCCTCAGTTTTATTCCGTATTTTACAGTCAGGAAAACTGATACATAGAGAATTTGTGACTTGCATGTAAGCCACAGTAAACCACTAAAAAAGATGGGAAATTTCATTTCCTGTCCTTCAGTCCTAGTCTGTTTCTAACACCATGGATATATACCATACGGGATCCACAGTTATCTCTTTAACTACTGCTTGCCATTCCCTGCCCCACCTTTACTACCTTAGCTACTGAAATGTACACTTAATTTACAGATCTTCTTCCTGAAACCCAGCTGTTTTGATCCTATGCCCCACAAGACCGTCATTCCTCACTCTTCAAAGCTTTTCTTCATCGTGTTGTGGGGTTGGTGTTAATCAGATCAACTCTGAGAAGCTGACAGGGGCAGCATCAGGGTTTGCATTTTTATGCTCTGTTCTGAAATCTGGCAATTAAGATGCCAACAGACAAAAGCCCTGCCTCTGGCAGCCCCCTCCGCCCTTCACAGCAGGACATCTGTAGCTGCTCCATCAATGCAGCCATCAGCGTGGTGTTTTATGGAAATTCATCACCAACTTTACTTTCTTTAAAATATTGCCCTGTAGTCCTGGAGCTGTCTAAAAAGTAGTTTAGGTATTGATGAGTGGGATGAGGGTAAAGTAGGGCAGAGAGAGGAGGGAGGAGGGGAGCAGAGAACTGGCACTGATAACCTCATCAGCTTTTAAAGATAAGGGCCCCTAATTGCTGAAGAGCATTTATCCATGTGAAATAAATCTTCCAGCACTGCTAGCCATATTCATGTAACACAGGTCTGTGTGAAGGGGACATTTCTAGCTAGTGATTAATTTTGATAATAAAACCAATTCCAGACTGATGCAAAATAAAGAGGTAGATATTGACACTAAGAGCAAATTTTGCTCTTCTCCAGAAAATCGAGAGTTTCAGGGCTATTCAAAAATAGCTTTTTAGTCAGAAAATGAAAATATTTTTCTTTCAACATTTGTAATATTTATTTATTTATTATACATTGCTCTAATTCCATTTTTTTTCTTTCAAATTTTGTTTATTTTGCAAATTCTTATTCCAAAAATGAGAGGAAATTGTGGCCTGATACTGCTGGCATTTTTTGAGTCTTCTCCAAACCAAATTATTTTTTTTTTTAACTCATCTAATTTCTATAAATATTTTTGCTTGATGAAGTGAAGTTATTTCAAAGGGCCATGAGTCTATTCCATGTCTTCTGATTTTCACTGCACTGATTATAATGGTTTATTTTATGAGTTCTGTGGGGCTTTGCTGTAGCATTTTCATGGACCGCTCAATGCCACAAGCAGGCAAGTACGACGTGGAAGGTTTCAGGGGCCACCTTTGCCACTCCAGCCTCCTTATTACTTTTTTGCATAAGAAAGAGGATAAGAGCTACTTTGATTTTCTAGCAGGCATCCAAACCTTGCCTGAAGTAGAAAGTCTTAATTTGTGTGAAATCTTAGAGCCTTATTTCCCACACAGATGGATGCACTGCTCTGGCCACATCGCTGTCGCCAGTGCCGGCGGGGCTCTGTGAATCACATGGGCCCCCACAGTGAGCTGAGAACAAATTCCCCCAAGCTGCCTCTTTGAAGTGTTGTTCGAGTACAGTGTTCGCAGGCCACAAGCAAGCTGACATTTTGTGCAGCTCCTGTTTTGCGAGTGGGCTCAAAATAACAGCAAAGAACGATCTTTGACCATGACTGATATAGAATATAACCAAATATAGTTCTAAAAACTCAGAGTTTCTCCTAGCACATTGACAGAAAAGGAGAGGGAAGCCAGAAATATTTAATTAAGAAGAGCATAGGTATTTGTTTAAGACGTGTTTTGCCACCTGAAACGGAATACAAAACAACATTGCTTGTTTGGCTGAGTTCTAGTCTTGAAACTGTTAGCTGTACCATTTACAGTTAAATTACAACTGGATTATCATCACTATTTAAAGAAAAGTTGAAATCCACTTGCTTTATCTCGAGCTAATTAGTTTGAGGGTGTGAGGTTGAAATCATGAAAATAGTGACGCTTATCCAAATTTTCTCTTCTGTATGTTGAGGCTGTTACTGCTCCTCGTCAAAAATGACCTTCTCTCCACCCCCAATTCATCTCTGTTATATCCCCATCACCCAAAGGTAGCCAAAATAACTCTAAACCCATATTTTTACTGTTTGAGTTAGGGAGTGTTCACAGGACTCATTTCACTCTCAGAGCTGAAGGGTTTTCAGAAAGGGAAAAGATAGTCACAAATTGCAGAGGGCAAAACAGTAGCTGAACACGACAGTGTCATCAGCTGGTGGAGGTGTTTGCCTACTGAACATCTGTCTCTGGCCAAAAATGACTGATTTTAGTTAGGGAATTTTGGTTTTGTATTTAGTTGGTTGTTTGGTTGGTTTGTTGGTTTGGTTTTAATGCAGGATCACTCATAATTATTACTACAATTAAGAAAGAAACTCAAGAAAGAAAGTTTAAGCCCTAGGAAATTTTTTTTTTTCATTCTCTATTGGGTTTCTGGAAGGAGCAGTACCTGGCAAACAAGCAAGACAAGTCTGGAACCTCTGTTGCACCTTGCCTCCTATTTAAGAGGATTTGTGATTCTACATAGGAAGTGAAATTCAACAACCTGCCATGTGGCCCTCAGTTATATAAGCTAAACTTTTCACAAATGAGTGTCTAAAACTAATCCTTTAATCCATATTTAGGTGCTCATAATGAACTAGTCTTAAATGTTATCTTCAGGTGCTCAGGCATTCTGAAAAATTGATAAAGTATATAGTTATTCTTACCTGAGGCACCTGAATTTGAATTTCTTGGCCATAATGACTTCTTGGTGTTAATGAGACTTTCATACATTAAAGGGCTCTTCTGATGTTTGTAAAGACATTTTAAATCATACACTTCTCTGTGACTGCTGAACATTATAATTCAAGCACCAAAAGAAGTTCAAAGTAGCAGGAAGCAAGTTCTAGCAAATGTTTTCCCATTTCATCATAGGCATTTTTGTTCAATCATTTTTCCAATGATTGGAGGAATCTCCCTCCTTCCAGCACCTCTGCAGGGGGCTGGGTGATGCTTATGTTTAACAGGGAGACTTAGTGGAAGTCATGGTACTTAGCGTCAGTGGGAGGTTGGGGGTGGGGGAGAAAAAGCCTTGCTTGTATATAAAATGTAGTTGAACAAAAATTAAATGAAGCTCAACAAATTTAACTCTGTTTTTTGTCTCTGAATTATAGCTGCAGGAAAAATATCTCCTTGGAAATCTAAGCTTTTCTACAAGCTCTGATGAATTCAGAAGGGGCAATAGATTCCTACCTGTCCAAGCTACTAATGGCCCAAATGCTCTGGTCTCCTTTTCTCAGGTCTCTTTGTCTCTTTCTTCGCAAAGCTACTCAGCTGTCTTCCTTAAAAGACAAGGAGTAAAGGTGTGCTTCTTTCTTTTTTGCTTGAAGAAGAAAGACCTTTGCTTAAAGTTTCATTCTTCCATTTCTGTTCCAGAAATACCCACCTGACTAGCCTCATTTGGTGATGTAGGATGAATAAGAAGGAATTCAGTTACTAATTCTCCCTGGAACATTGTACAGAATGTGTCAGGATAGTGGATATTGGGGTAAGAATGGCCGGGTAAAGTCTCAGAGGCTGCACTCCTGAGCGCATCATCTCTTTCCACAGGGTTGAGCCATTGCACGAGCAGCTGGAGGACTGGCATGTCAGGAGCTTTTGTCTCTGGAATGGCATTTCCCCAAGTGGCTGATAATAGGCTCAGTCTATTCCATAGAGGATGTGTTCACAGCCTGCCCTGATGCATTTATTATAAACAAAAGCCAACGAATGTTAAATTTGTCACTAACAAAATGCTATTCTGGCTATTCAGATAAAACAGGTTTGGCTGGGGGTTTTTAGATGCAGAGTTCCCTTTGCTGTAGGAAATCTCACGTATTAAGAAAAGATCAATACCACAGCTAATGGCCTAAGGTATCAAAAAACCTCACTGGAGGAAATGAGAATGTTGTCTGGAAACCAGATGATGATAATCCCCAGGATAAATGGATTTAGAGATTTCCGAAGTCGTTTTAGTAAACAGAGGGCAGACTTAGGCAGTTATTTCAACAAGTTCCTTTACAAAAGAGAAGGAGATTGTCATTTTCCTGTTTGGTTTTAGTCTTGACATTGATGATTCTCAGTGAATATTTATTAACCTTGTAGATGCAGAATAAAGCCTTTTATTAAAGAACCCTCTCATCCTTTACAGAGAAATCTTATGCTGGGCATTTTGTCTTGCAAATGTCCTTGCACGTGTGCACATGCTGGTGACAAAGGCTGGCAGGGACACTGGTGGAGCACTTGTAAAGGATTCAAGGTGGAGCTCAGGCAAGCACCAGAAAGCAGAGATCACTTACTTCTGCTCTTGGTTTTGTGGCTGTGAATCAGAAGTCACCTAGAGAAGAACACCATTCAGTGTGGCCACTCAGACCATAAAACCTGCCCTACTGCCTAAGGCCAGAGGTACATCCAGCCCACCTAACCCTATTCAGTGCTGCCTTACAATCCCTGAAAACACCTCTTATCCCAACTGGTGACTGTTAGTCTATATTATCTCTTCTCATGTGGAAACTATTTCATGACTTAGTTCATACGTGACACATTTTCTAGTTGTACTGCTGCCTCTATGAGGAGAAACAGCACATACAGCATCTGAGATCTGGGAGCTTGTGATTTTTATGCAGCCATTTAGAAACACATTCGGTGTTTCTCCCTGTTCTTACCTATCCTTTTGACTGCTGCAGAGCACTGAGCTTATGTTTCATTTATTCCTTCTTTAGTTAGAAGCACATGATCTACTTTACAGCACTTTAATGGATTATTGTGTCAGCTGAACTCCCGTAACTGAATGTGTGCAGACCCAGAACAAGAAAAAAGTGAAACACATAAGTCCAAACCACCATAGTTGTCACAGCAGTTTGCCTTGCAGTCAGAGCAGGGTTAGTTATGCCCATTCAGCTGACTTGCAGTAACTCACTGAGTGCTTTGCAACCCTTCACAGGGTCCATTTTAGAAAATGGAAGGTCGGGGTTTGCCTGGGGCAAGTACTGTGGTGTTGGCTCACTGCACACTGTGGGAAACTTTTGATTCATTTCAGTTTCAGAAGTACAGAAATCCCCAAAGGAGATCAGCTCTGAAGTGAACAACTTACGGTTCAACCAGCTCCACGTTATGCCTCCCACCCAGCCAACAGCTCACTAGGTGTCCCTAGACATGAACAGGGAGAAAGATACAGGGAGAATTTTTTTTTCTAGAGGTGTACTCTGCCCTATGTCCAACATTCTTTCCTCACCTATCGTAACGCAAAAACACTGGCATCCAGGAAAAGTTGCAGTTTGGAAGAAGTCCACAGCTGAACCCTCACTATTACCAGCAGGCACCAGGGAGAGAGCTGTACCACAGGAGCCCAGAATAATTCCGGTCGGAAGGGACCTCTGGAGGACTCTGGTCTAACCTTCTCCTCAAAGTAGGTTCAAAAGAGTAGCTCACTCAGGGCCCTGTTCTGCTGTATTCTGAACATCTCAGGGCCTTGTTCTGTTCTGTTCTGAGCATCTCAAAGGATGGAGATCCCGCTGTATCTTTGGGATCTTTTTTGATCGCTTTTATATTGATTTATTTCTTTCCTTCTTTACACTGAGACAGCATTTCAAATAGCATGCTTCCTTCTTTTTTTTTCTTTTCTGTTGCTGTGCATCTTTTAAGAAGAGTTTGACTCTTTAAGAAGACTCTATACATCCTCCTCCCAACTCTTGAACAGCATTGTGCCCCTCTATTAGACTCACCTGAGCCTGTGAATGTTTTTCCTGTTCTTGGGAAGGCACAATCTGGACTCCCAATGCTGTCACCAAAGAGAGGAGAATCCTTGCCCTGTAATGTTCATTGTGCAGATGTGAGTAAAATCTCCCTGGCCACCTCCTTCTGTTCCGTAATTCCCTGAATCTCATGCATAAAGAGAGGTAGGTGTCCAACTGCTGTCTACCCACATGTAACCAAAAAATAGCACACCTCCTGCTCACACACTGAGGATGTGCTGGATTCTCTGCATGACACAGCTACACCCACCCAGCTGTGAAGTTGAGAAGTAAGCATCACTTTGGCCCCACTTCACTTCCAGAAGAGGAGACCTGGCTGATGCAGCAGGAAATCACCGTCACTGAGTCATGGAAAGTCTGCCAAAAAGGTATCAAGGCTGGGTGTCTGCTGAAGACTGGAGGAAAGGCTCCACCACTCAGAGGGCCACAGACACTCCATATGAAGTTTGACGCATAAAACTTTGCTGAGTTTGATTCCATATCATCTTCATAACACTTTGTGTTTGTTTGTTTTTCAATAAGTGATGATTTTAAAAGGAAAAGGCAACCTACTGGATACCAACAGCAGCTTTCTCTGATCATTGCTCCACAAAGACAGTCTAGGGTTGATTAACTCAGTTATATTTAAAAAAGAAGAGAATCACTTGGAAGTTGGCTTCTCAGAACTTTCCATTTTATTAAATCTTTTCTGGCCTTTGTCACCATTTTCCAATGAATTTTCCTTTTTTAGCATAATAGAATGCTAAAAAAATCCATGTAGCTTTTTTTGCCCTCTCTAAGTTTACAAGTCTTGATTAAGGAGAGAGGGCAGATAAACTTGGAATAGTCCTTATAAGTGTATCCTTACAATCTTTCTTGGAATAGCCCTTACAACTGTATCCTTACAATCTTTCTTTTTCTATCCACTTTGTTTGAAAGAGCTGAGCCACAGAATTGATTTCCCATCTCCCTCCACTGGGTTCCAATGTGCTGACAACAAAAATATTGAATGATTTGTTGACAGTATCCAAAGATGCAGCAATCCTCAATCCATGCAGAAATTTTACAGTATCTTGCAACTTAAGGCTGGTATTTTCTGCTCTCTTCTCATGAATTAGAGGACTGAAATGATCTATTTTAAAAAAGAAAGCAAAATAAAGAAAAAGAAAGAAACATCCTGTCTCCCCAAAGTGCTATATCTGTGATAATGAGGGGATGAAGAGTTTGGAAAGAGCAATAGGGGAATGCACTGCAGGATTGCAGGGCTGTCTTAGCTCAAACTATACCCTTGCTATTTGTTCTCTGGACATGGATCAGCACTGCCTTTTTCCATGTGTGCCACATCCTGCTGCCTGCACAGTTCCAGGGCAGCAATAACCCATCCCTCTCCATCCCATAGGAGCTTGCCTTCATCAGACACCTTTTCTTCCAAACAATTAACATGATAATGTTAAACTCAGAGCAATTACATCTTGCCCTACTTTGCTCCACATCTATTTCCTCTGCTTGAGAGCAGCAGAAAGGCCTTTCTGCCTGAAAGCCTGTCTGCTTTGCTCCAGGTGTCTCTGTTGGTCTAATAAATGGTATTACTTCTCTACACTAACTTTTCCTTTTGTATATCCTTAAAACTTTGTAGCTGTAAGAATGCTATCACGACAATATGTTACTATGGCTATTGTATTTGCACCAAACCATAAAATCAAGGATCTTACAGTCATTAAAAATCCCCCAACACTTCTCATAAAAATATGAATGTTAGCCCAGATTCCCAGACCCATCTTTACATAATGTTTCAGCTGAACTGTAGCTCCCTTTACTTTCTCTTGTAACCATGAGTTGTTAAACAGCTGCCATGATTCCCCCTGTTCCCCAAGAGATCAAGCTGCAAATGAATTATAGATACAATACAAGTAGTCTTATACATGCACTACCCAAAGCCTCTTACAGGGTCAGAATCATATGGCTATTGTCCTGTCACATCATTGGAATAAAAATCCATGGACTCTGTGAAATGGTCCCAGAGTATTGACTGCTATAAAGGAGACAGAGAATCTTTGCCTTGAGATAGAATCACAGAATCACAGAATTGCCGGGGTTGGAAGGGACCTCGAGAGATCATTGAGTCCAACCCCCCTGCCAGAGCAGGTTCCCTACAGCAGGTTNCCCAGAACTGGATACAGTACCCCAGGTGAGGCCTGACCAGGGCAGAGTAGAGGGGGAGGATCACCTCCCTCGACCTGCTGGCCATGCTCTTTTTAATGCACCCCAGGATCCCGTTGGCCTTCTTGGCCACCAGGGCACACTGTTGGCTCATGGCCAACCTGTCATCTACCAGGACCCCCAGGTCCCTCTCTGTAGAGCTCCTCTCCAGCAGGTCGTCCCCCGGCCTGTACTGGTGCGTGCGGTTATTCCTCCCCAGATGCAAGACTCTACACTTGCTTTTGTTGAACCTCATCAGGTAAAGATAACAGAATTTCGTGATTAACGATCTGCAAAGCTTGAGTGTCACACAGCTATTAATTGATTCTGTCATGGTGTCTGTGTGTGTGTATATTTATGCTCCAGATGTGCATATGCAAAATTCTATCTGTGCAGATTGTACATGGATGTATCTATATATAAATTCTGTGAGATGAGTATGAGTCAGGGCCATGAGAGCATGTCCACACTGGAAGATCTGGCTACTGAGAATTGGAGTGAACGTAGCGCTAGCCCATGCCCCTGCCTGGCCATCCTGGGCTATATCTGACCTCAGATCCCTTTGCTGGGTCTGATCCTGAGCAACTCCTCACAGGCTGATGTCCCAGATTGGGCGGGAAAGGAAGGGAAGGGAAGGGAAGGGAAGGGGAGGGAAGGGAAGGGAAAGATAGACAATTCTAAGTTCTTACATGAGACAAAAAGAGACAGACTGAAGAGGGAGAAAGGAGAAGAAAGAGAATGAGGGAAGAGGGGGGAAATGGAAGGAAAATAAGAGAAAAAAGAAAGAAATAGAAGAGAGGAACAGAAATGTGTGGTGTGAATGTCTTTTTACACCCACACTTAGGGGTAGACTCCACCGAGAAAAGAAAAAAGAGGATGACAGTGAGGAATTAAGTTTGGACTCAGTCCAGTAACTGAATTGACTTTGTCAGTCCTGTTCTATTTTGACTTTTGTATTTTCCAAGGGTAATTAAACAAACTAGCTTCGGTTTGGATCTTGCTTTGACTAGTGAATCACCTCTACTGACAAGGTAAAGAGCTACACAGGAGAGGTCCAAACTGACTGCCCAAAAGGCTATGTCCATATTGGTCTTATTTTGAGACCATAATGCCATCAAGTAATTAGCAATAAAAATACTGTACAAGAACAATGCATGCCATTAGGACTGAGTAATTTGGTCTTTAACCCATCTAGCAGCTACCGCAAGATGCACTAAACAACTGAAAGCCATATATCTCATTATAATAAATATTTTATAGAACACATCTCAGTCCAAATCACTTTCTATGACATTGTTTTTTAAGTCACTGGCAGGGGACAGAGTGATTTCAGTAACTGGAAAGAAAATCTTGCACTGCCATGTTGAAATGAACCTGTAACAGTAACGATCAAATGTTTTTATTTGATCCACGTCAAACGTCAACTGTGCGATAAATTGGTGAGCCTACTTCAATTTCTGAAGGTCAGAGGTCAAAAGACCACCTCTTCCACACTTTGGGTGCCTACTCACCACCTTTCACCCTTGGATTGATGCCTTCTTCCTCTCACAATGGACATCCTGCTATATTTGTTGTGTGCAGAGTCAGAAGCCTTTGCTATTTAGGGCTGTAAATCTGGCATTTTCCTAAGTGCTGCAATTCACACCTATGATTTTCTCGCTAGATCACTGCTACATAAGGTGAACAAAGGTAGCCATGCTGCTGATATTTGCAGTAGTCTTTCATCTCACTCCTTGCAGGATTGTTCCCATGTACGTAAGTACCCTTCATCTTCGAAGCCAATTCTTTATCCATTCTTATGTGGCTACAAGTGACATGACAGCAGAGAAAGCTTCCGGACTGTGAAATTTATTAGACAGGAGAGAGGAGTCCTCTGGGGGAAGTGCTGGAACAAAGCCCCATCTTAGGAGATTTTCGGGCTAGAATGGATAAAATGGAGTGTGTGTGGTGGTGGTGGGGATGAGGACAGCAATATAGTGTTAAATTACAGTCCTGCAGTGACAGAAATTGAGTGGGTACTTAGAACTACTTTTTCAACCCCCAAAATAGGGCAGGGAATTGGAAGAGTATTCCTGACTCGTCAAGTAAGGTACTCTGCCATCAAGCTATATAACTGTTAATTAATTAATCCTATGCTCTACCTTTAAATCATTCAGGATTCCCACCAGTCCCCCCGCAAGAAGGGGGTGAAAGGGTCTGAGTGATTAAAGCATCTGAGTCATTCATTCAAGCACCTCCATACATAGAAGTGAAAGGCCGCACTTGGTCCTCTTACAAATTGTCATGATTGTTCATACCACAGACTTTTTTCGTTCTTTGGCCAAAACTTTTTAGTAAAAAAACACTCTTCCTCTTTACTGGTGTGTAACTCAGTGCTCATTTACAGATTCCAATCATGTTACCTTCTCCCTAATTATATTAAAAAACAAACAAGCAAAGCCATTTTGGTGGAAGAGAGGAGTTTCATTTCCTGGATCACTGTTATGGAGAAAATAACAAACAAGGAATGCTTGCTCGTTGTCTCCTTAAACACAAGAATCAATGGCATTAGAAAAAATAGAAAGGATCAGTTTCTAAAGAAGCAAACAGTGATGATTTTCCCACATTCTGGGGCTGTGGAAGTCCCCGCTGCTGCAGAGACGCTGAAAGTTCACTCTGGTTCAGAACGCAAATTCCAACCAAAGCGAGTAAAAACATTGTGAGAGGAAATCAAGTAGAGCATCCAGTATTTAAAGATATTAAATGCAAAGATGTCCCTTCTTGCTCAGGAAGTCTTTGAATTTAAGTTTGCCAGAGATTGACAGTGTTGTGCTTACTTATGCTACCATACACTTTTTGTTAAGCTTTTACTCTTGGTCACTGTAGGACTCAGGCAGGACATTGTACTTCACATAGCTTTACTATGATTCTTTATAGCTCTTACCATCTTAGCTAATAGTATTTCATTGAATCCAGCCCACTCTGAGTGCACGATTCTTGCAGAAGTGCAGCTAGCACGGCAGTCACTATTCCAGATGAGACTTCACAGAGTCTAGTACAAAAGTACTAAATTCTATCCCCAATGGAAACATCTTCCCTGATATATCTCAGGCTTACATTTTGACTCAGTTTTCCTGTGATCTGTTGCTGTATCTCCTTCTTTGTCCTGTCCTTGACCATTGCAGAACTCTTCATTGCCCAGAAGCACATAACTTTGCATGTTAAATTGCCCAGTTCCTTGTGATCATCTCAGTTTCCTTGTATGATATTTCGATCCTTCTTTGAACTGATCATATCTGCCACTATGCCGTCAGTGGGTGCAAGTTCACCTCTGATTTGTGCAACGTGCTGGCAGCATCCTCCTGAGAGCCACTGGGGCAACGGTGTGTCATCACCACTCACACCCTCTGTCATCCTGCTCAGACTTAACACAGGCAACAAGCAACTCCATATTTCTTTGGAAAATTATAATTAGTTATAATGTGGCAGCAACAGTGAAGTTTCTTTGAAGCTTATAGCAGGAAAAATTGCTCTGATATGGGGAATCTTTGTTCCTTTCATGAAGGTAAAGCTGGTGTTTGAATATAGCTTTATCAGAGGGAAATCTTTTTATTCCCCTCAGGATTTCTGCACATTTTTTGTAAGAAATATTGCACATTGTTAGTTTTGTATTCATGATAGCCAGTTGTTGAAATTTCAGATTTTCATAGAACAAAAAAATCATTTCTTACTCAATTTTACTACTTCCTAGGACAAAGTAGGAT
The DNA here is from genome assembly GCA_013396635.1 of Penelope pileata. Classification (NCBI taxonomy): domain Eukaryota; kingdom Metazoa; phylum Chordata; class Aves; order Galliformes; family Cracidae; genus Penelope; species Penelope pileata. The sequence goes on from WBMW01004026.1 coordinate 585,370, forward strand.
TTTTCATTACTGCACATAGAAAGACATCTTCTTAAAAGCAAATCAACTATGGATTATTTTAGAGTATCTGTATTATTTTAAGGCATCCTCTAGCCACACTTCCAAGTGGTTTCCAGTCTCCTTATTTTTGAACCTGGAGGGCAGAAACAAGACGAGTATCCCAGAGGTCAATGCTGGGTCCAGTATGGAGACCAGACGGCCTCCAGAGGTCCCAGCCTCAGCCTTCCTGTGATTCTGCAGTCTGTGATCCTAATAAAATTCTAACTTTCCCACACTTTCCCACTGTGTCCTTCAAAACTATCATTAATCACGTCTGGATTTCTTTTTGTTCACAAGAATTCACCGGAAAATTTAAAGTTAAGCCTAATCAGTCAGCCTTTGTTCCCTCAAAAGGCCACAGACTGTTATTCAGTAACATCCCTTGTCACACTCTAGATAGCCCAGCAGGCTGAGGGGGAAAAAACGAATACTTTCTATTACTACAAAGATAAACAAAATTTGTTCTAATGCTACTCTAATTGACTTTGGAGTCTAACACAAACCTTGGACTGATCTCTTTCCGGGCAAACATAACAACCAAAGCAATTATTATACTGCTAGTCCAGGCTTAAATCCACAAACAGATCTCCAGCTGAATATTAAATAGCATTTGTTTTTTGAAAAACTGGGTGCCAATGTCTTCAGTCAGTTTCTGTCCCTCATCGGCTTTACAGAAATGGAGAAATACAGGACAAGGACTGACTGTACACAAAATGTTAGGCAAGAGGAATGCCTGACCTAAGATTTTAAGGGCCATTATCCTTTTAGGAGGGGTATCAGCAACAAGAATTTAAGACTTGGTATCACTTCCAGGAGTTCAAAGATTTTTCTTTTATTCCCACAGTTATTTTAAAGTGTGCTTTGCTTGCCATGTAAGTGGTTTCACTCTGGATTTAATGCTTATTTTATCTGGCTATGCAGTGTTAGCTGCAGATTTTTGCAGTTCGAGATTCTTAAGTTGTTAAAGCAGCCACAAATTGTTGTGCAGACTGTTATTCCAGAGAATGTAAAATGTGTGATATTTCAGTCACGCTAGGATTGGTAGTAATGAGACTATACATTTAAGAAGAGTGATATTAACTTTTAATCCTCACAAAACCCTTTGAAGAAGATTTGCTAAACTGAAAAGTGTCATCTCTTGTTGCAATAAGACATCTTAGGTATTCGGTCTCTTCTAAAATCAATTTGAGAAATAAATTTTTCAAACAACCAAATTGCAAGTTCCAGTTTCTCAAAGCCATTAGCCATTACTAGCTGTTTCTAACAGATATTGGCCCTGAGACAGACAGTCACGAGGGATACGAGACTAGGGGAATATGTACAATATTTCTTTCTTTGCCTGCTACCACAGCATTTGTTCGGTCCACAGCCTTGAAAGAGACTCCTGACTCCTCCCCGCTGTTTGCTCTCCACAGCTGAGACTGGCTCAGTCAGCTCACTCAAATATGAAAAGATCTCCCAGCAAGGCAGCTTACCTTGAAGGCAAAGATAGAAGACAAGGCATGCACAGTCATGGGGATGAAGTGGAATCCACCTTGCATTTGCTGGAGGTCTTTCAGTAGGGATGGCCATCAGCATGTATTGCAATGCTGTGTTTTCCTATAAGATGTGAGCCCTTCACTGTGGATGGTCTGGGAGGTAACTTTGGTCATGCAGACAGCAGCTAAGGCTGCTGAGACTCTCTCCACCCACAGCACAGCAAATGCTGCCCTTTTTACTTTATTGCTATGACACTGCTTCAGCAAAAGATGTATGGACATAACTCCAGTGTGTATGACAACGCCCTATTGATTACAAGAACCTCCAAGGAAGTTCCATGTTACATTGATCAGACAGACTTTTTGAAGTAGTGAAGCATTGCCTCCGTTTTCTAAGCTTTAAATTGACATCTCATTCATGAAAATCAGTTCACCCATCTAGGTGAAACCTTCTGAAGAGATGGATGGGTAGGCACGTGGATATGTCTAACCAGCCATGGATGGTGTGCTCTCAGGTTCTCTGTGGGGTAATTCTCTATGCAGAGAGCTCACTGAAGAAATAATTGTCCTCCTACATTGCATGAGACGATGCAGCCTGAGGAAGGGCTCTGAGAGATACAAACCTGCTCTGTTCAATCCCACACTTCTGCAAGTGTCCTGCTTTCAAATGCACAAATTACTGCTGTTGAGATCTGTTCTGCATACAGTTCTGGGCTGAATATGCCTCAATTAAACATAAGTTTCCCAGACTGCTTCTGGGTGTCAACTTGATTCAGAGGATCCTTGGGGCAGGAATTTCATATTACACAGAGAAAGACACATAGGCTTTGACACAGCTGGGGGGAGATTTTTAAAACAATTGATAATTAAATGAAGCAAATAAAAAAGATAAACTTTCTCAAAATAGATTGAAGATCCTAGAAAATTACAAGTTGGAAAAGATCTCTGGATTTTATTTAGTTGTGCTCAGAGCTCAGTTCCTCAGACTAAAGCATTTATTTTCTGCTCATCTCACAGAGGTTATTAAAAAAAAGAAAAAAAAAAAAGATTTCCTTTTGCTTCCTTTGAAAACTGAGTGAGCATCCAACAGTCATTAGCCAAGAAACTTTGACTTCACAACCTCTGGCTTGGGCTCAACTCCTGGTTTGGGTTCAGCTCCTGAATCCTCAGCAAAGCACAACTACAGGCCAAGAAATCACAGACAATTATCCAAAGATATATATATATTTTTTTTTAATAATTCCTACCCAAAATCTTCTTCAGAAAAAGAGTTCCTTAAAAACTCCACAGTACAGTCAATTGCACGTAAGGAAAGGAATTAGCTAGCAGCCCATGTTTTTACAGAAACACAAACATATGCAGTTAGTTCCTGCTGAATAGATTTTATAAAATTAGGCAAAATAACAACCTTTAATTCAGGACAACAACTATTTACACTAATCACCATAACAAAAAAAAAAAAAGCAAATTTGGCAACATAATTTCACTCAAATGCTTCATCATTAAACACTGACAACTCCACCCCCAGTAGTAATCAGGCACTATTATTTTCACTATTTCTGTGTTTCTTAAGCAGGTATCACCTCACTACCTCCCAAAGGAAACAAATGAAACAAAGTAGCAATGTTCTCCAAATAGGTCTTTTAACTGCAACATAAGCTCAGAGCTAGCTTGGAGGGCACTGCTGGACTGCTTTTGGGTAGAAGCAAACCTCCTACTTGGTAAAACAAAAGAACTGAGCATCAAAAATAAGCCTTTAATTTAGGTTTAGCAGAGGCCATCATCGTAAGCTGCTGCTTAAATCTATTAAAGAGAAACTCAAGATTTGAAATGGGATCAATTCTGCTGTCATATACTTATAAATGTGAATAATTGTTTACTTATAAATTAAATGTGAGTCACGTGGAATTGGCATCTAACGAGAAAAGCTCAGCCAAATGATTAGATATTGGCTTCAAAGATGAATTGGCATTTTAATAAATATTTTAATTGATGCATCTCCTGTGGTAGAGGGTTACCTAGTTATCCAGAAATGCAAAGTCTTCACAATACACGGAGAAAGTAATCACACATCTGAGGGCATAGTGTGAAGTCAGCATCTTGACCACTTTCTTTGCAACTCCCACTGCCTGATATATAATAACAAAACAAGCTATGTGTAATTCACCTCTTTAAGGGACTAAGCACATTCAGTTCTATCTTCCTTCCTTCCTTGCTTCTTTGCTTTTCTCCTTCCATTCTTCCTTCTTTCCTTCCTTAATTCACTTCTCTCACACTTCCTTCCCTCTTTATTCCTTCCTTTCATTCTTCCTTCCTTCCATTTCCTTCCATTCTTCCGTCCTTACAGCTTTCCTTACTTCTTTCCTTAATTCTTTCTCTCATGCTTCAGTCCCTTCTAACTTCAGCAACCACTGACAGCAACTACAGCCTTCCAGAAGGAGACTCACTAAGGCGCTTTTGGAGTCATAGAATCATAGAAACACTAGGTTGGAAAGGACCTACAACCTCCATTGTTTTTCCCATTCCTTAAAGAACTCTTCTGGTTCAAGGGAAATTTCATACATATCAATAGTAATGCCAATAGAGCTTCTGTTATCCCTCTGAGCAGTAGCATATGGGAACACACACTGCAAAAATACAAAAATAATTCCAATATGCAACTCATGCTTATCAAATTTCATCATGGTGATTAATTCCTTGCAGTTTCTCTAATTCTCATTTAAGGATAAATATCTGTATTTTTCTCACTGTATATCAATAAGCCCTTGCATCACCTCAGTTGTGACACAAGTAAAAAATGTTAAGGCATGAACTAAATGACATTTAGTTTCTTTAGAGATCAGAACTTTTGGAAATCCCATGCCAGATGAGCTCACAATTCTCACTTATTCAGGTTAAAGCTTATTTTCAGATTACTTTTCAATGTGTTTTCATCACATTTTAAGAGCTAGGTCTGAAGTTCCTGGACACACAAGTCTTGATGTCTAGGGTATTTTTTTTTTAATAAATATCTTCCTGTAACTATCCTGTTATACTCATCTGTTACTGTTCTTGAGAAGAAAACATGAAACTTGCCGGAATTCATATACGCCTACATAACTGCAATCCCCTTACATTAATATTTCAAGTAAAATAGTATGGGGAGAGGAGTGGTGGCCAGAAACTTATTCCTGCTGTTTCTCTTGGTCTTCAGAAAAGGTCTCTTACTTCCAGAAGCTGTAGCTACAAATTTCTTTAGTCCTCTCTTCCTCCCTGCTTACAACATTCCACTAATAAAGAATAGTGCTGCATAATGTCACTCCAGGAGTGAAATTCACTTATCTCTTCTCCTAACCCGTATCTTATCACAGCTGCACTCTTTTCAATTAGCACACAATCCATGGGTTTATCTCTGCTGTCTGTAGCTACTGTTCTAATTGCTTGACCTGACGCCAAGCGATGAATGCAAACATCCTGACACCCACTCTCAATGAGCTCTCCCAAAACCATTGACAAAATTAAAACTATTGACAAAGTGAGTCACAACATCATCAGCAGAATTCTGGCTGTAGGGAATGAATGCAACAAACTGCTTCTACTAGTTACCACCGTAGTTCAGTTCAGGACCTTGAGTGAAGCCTGAGATGAAATGGTGAAGAGGAAGGAATAAATGAGCAGCATGTACAATGATCACAGATTCACAGAATGGTTGAAGTTGGAAGGGACCTCTGGAATTCATCTAGTCCAAAAGCCTGCTCAACCAGTGCTGTGGTGTGACCCAGTAGATACCTAAGTAACACCCAGTCATTTGCTCACCCCCCAACCCCAGTGGGATGAGGGAGAGAATTAGGAGAAAATACAGTAGAACTTGTGGATTGAGATAAAAAACTGTTTACTAACACAGAAAAGGAAGTAAATAGAAATGGAAGTAAATAGAAATAGCAGTAATTATACACAAAGTGATACACAAAGCAATTGCTCACCACCCACCAACCCCAGGCAGTGGCCAAGTGAGACATTTGTAGGGCCATTCTCTGATGTGGAATAGGCAACGTTTAAAGCAGTTTGAGCTCTGGGGGAAGCTCTTTCGCAGTGCAAACATTTCTAAGGTCTCTGCCTGGAATGGATCTTCTGGAACTTGATCAGGTTGGAACTGTAGTTAAGTGACTTCTCAGTCCTGCTGAGGTTTCCTTTGGGTCTTCACCTGCTGCCCCACAGCAGATGAGTTTCTCTAGGGGTGAGCAGAACTGACTTTCCCAGGCATCTCCCTATGCATAGCCCTGGCAGAAACATGCTTCTGATCCACCTGCCAACATCCCAAGGGCTTCCAGCGACTTTGCCACATCTCAGTGGGGACTCTCCTTTGCATGTCCATTCAACACCCTGTCTCCAGCTGAAAGAGAGCAACATAGGCAACTTCCACGCCAGGGAGGAAGGGGGAACAGAATTTCCTTAAACCCCAAACACCATGAATCAATTAAGGCCAAGAAGGGAGCTACGGTCCAACCAAGGAATGGGAAAACTCCCAGACACGCTGGTTAGGAGACAAAACGGGATAGCTTATTCAAATGAGCACAAGTGAAAACATGAACGTTTCCTCAGAGCACTGGAGTGGGAATCAGGATCCTCAAGCATGACAAGCACACCGCTGCCTCCTGGGCTCACAGTGCTATCTCCCAAGTAACTCCAGCTGGGACACAGCTTCTTTACAGATAGCACTCTGTTCTACAGGGGTCAAGATTATGGGGAGGGGGCTTGCTAATTCAGGGGCTTTTGAAGCTGTATTTCATTAAGGGAACTTCAAAACTCTGCGTCGCAGAGGCTGAAGCTCTTCCCACGTTTGTGGCACCTGCAGGCTCTGTCTCCTGCGTGGGTGCACTGCTGGCAGATGAGGCAGCAATTTCTTCTGAAGCCCTTCCCATATCCAGGGCACTTGTAGGGTCTCTCTCCGGTGTGGGTGCGCTGGTGGCGGATGAGGGGGGACCTCGTTCTGAAGCTCTTCCCACACTCCAGGCACTTATAGGGTCTCTCTCCTGTGTGGATGTGCCAATGTTTAATGAGGTGGGAATAAGCTGTAAAGCTTTTCCCACATTCATTGCATGGCTTTCGCCTTTTCTTCTGGCAGACTTCCTTGCTCCTTAGGTCTTTAGGCTGCTTTTGACCTGCGCTGAAGTCCAGGGGGTTCCTCACTTTCTCTCCCAGATGGTTTCCCAGTGGCTTCTTGAAGTGCTCTCCTTGCTCCAGGCCCCCTTGGACATCCCTTCTGCTTTTTCCCAGAGACGTTACCCTGCTGCCTTTGGGCCACATCACTTTTCCGCAGGTTCTCCTTTACAGCTGTGAACCCACTGCCTGCTGGATGACAGAGGAAATTCGGAAGCAGCACATGTTGTCCAAAACAGAGCTCAGTCACAGATGGCTTTCGCCAGCCCCAACCTCCTCCTTTCCTCCACCACCTCACCTGGGCTGAGCTCTCCTGCCACGGCCTCCAGGCTACGCACGTCTGGGATCCAGGGATCTTTCCCTCCTTCAAGCATGGAGATCAGCATGGGTTTGGGGGCTGGAATTGATGCTTAAATGATAAGAACAGTGAAGATGAGAGCATTTCCATGATTTCGGCACAACTACTGTACCAACATCTCCGCTATGAGTCCCTTGTCAGTTGTGAAACCACAATTAGGGCATGAATGACACTGGGACAACACATCCTAGCTTCTTTTGGAAGCCCAGCACATCTTTTACATCTCTGAAAAATCATGCAGGGACATTTTCTTAAAAATTCCCTTCAGGATTTTTTGTTTATTTTTTTTCCAATTTACTCAGTGCCCAACGATTGTAAAAGGATAACGGGGAAACCAAGAGGAACACAATGCTGAGCAGGAAGATTTATAAGGAACCAGCAAGGAAGGAGCACCTGGAAGCCACTCTTTGCTGGCTGTGCTTCTCACCACTATCTCAGGCCATCACTAGCTGTGAGGAAGACCTGATCTGGCAATACAGGAATGGTAAAGTGACAATTGAGGAGATGGGGATTGAGAGTGGGTCAAGAATTCTACAGGAATGGGAACTGAAATGAAAAGGCACAAAATGCCAAAGGAAGAACCAGGGACTCATCTGGCTGCTGGAGATGGTGGTAACATGCAACGCAGTAACACAAGGGACATTTGCAGGGAGGAGATCCTCCCCTCCATGCTCATGCCAGCATGCCAGCAGTGACTCTGGGTCTTGTATCAGAGTGCTGAGCACACTAATGGCTTCTGAAACTCACGCTTGTTTCTTTAGTTGTCAATAAGTTGTTGTTAGTCAATAAGTAACTGCATTGTCTTTGTTCTACATCCTACTTGCAGAGAGGCTCATTCTGCACAGCCAAAGGTGCCCTAATGAGCAGGAAAGGCAGCAAAGTCCTCACCCAGCGAGGCCACGGACGTGTATGTCTCCAGCATCACATCCCGGTAGAGCGCTCGCTGTGCAGGGTCCAGATGTGCCCACTCCTCCCTGCTGAAATACACAGCCACCTCCGCAAAGGCCACAGGCTCCTGCAAGCAAAGAGGCTCCTTGCTGTGAATACCCAGGGCCCAGGGAAGCAGCTTGCTGAGGAGAGAAACTCCAGTCCCAGCGGCTTCTCTGTGCCCAGCACACAAATGTTGGCTGAGGGCATCTCATTCTCCCCCTGCATTCACATCCCTTGCCCCTTGGCCTCTCCTGCCTGCTTCCCCAAGCCCCTACCTGAGATGGATGCGCAGTGGCCATTTGCTCCTCTCCTGGGACAATCACACGCGAAAGGCAGATGTTTAACTGCAGCCTGTTGGGACAAGTAAAATTCAACAATAACACTTTGGAACCTGTATTTCCCACCTCCCCCAGCACAGGTTCTTCTTCACCTTAAACTGAGCAGGCAGACCGCATTCACTTCCAGAGGATTTTCTCAACAGTGTATGCCCCTTGCAGAAAGGAGACTGTGCTTGGCTTTCCTGGCATGCTGCTTGGGCACTTTCTCCACTCCCTCCTGCCCCCTCCTGAGAAACAAAACCACTGAGGCACAGAACAGCCAAAGCTGGAAGGGCTATGGCTGCTTGGCAGTGCCTAGGTTACTGCTCTTGGCTCCCCAGGCCTTCAGGAGCTGCTGCTCCTTGGCCCCCTATTAACTCCCGCCTCAAAGCAGCACCACCTTTGAGGTTAGAGCTACCTTCAAAGCCAGCCCAGGCTTCTCAGAACCATGTCCTTCTGAGGTTAACATGCCCTTTGCAGTGCATCTATTGGGGTCCTCAAGTGGCTCAGCGTGTTGGGTTCACATAGCCAAGGGCTTGGTAGCAATGGGTACTGCAGGGGTGGCCTCTATGAGAACAGTCCAGAAGCTGCCCCATGCTAGAGGAGAGCCAGGAGCAGCTGGCTCCAAAAGAGACCACTGCTACCAGAGATGAGGCAGTCAGCAGTGCTGGCTTTGTTTCTGTGAGAGCACTTTGAAGACAAGAAAGAAAATGCACTGAAGCAGTAGCAGAGAGAGGAGTGAGGAAGTGAGGGAGAAACAACCCTGCAGACACCAGGGTCAGCGGAGAAGAGGGAGGAGGTGCTCCAGGTGCCACAGCAGGACTGCCCTGCAGCCTGTGGAGAGCAGCATGGTGGAGCTGGTGGATATGGCCTGAAGGAGGCTGCAGCCCAGGGAGAGACCACACAGGAGCAGCAGTTCTTGGGGGGGGGGGAGAGGGGGCGGAAATCAATGGAGCAAGGATCACTGGAGAAGTCCAACTCCGAAGGACTGCACCCCGTGGTATGGATCCAGAGCAGAGCAGTTCTTAAATGAAGGACTGAATGGTGTGGGAAGCCCATGTAGGATCAGTTTGGGAAGGACTGCATTCCTTGGGAGGGAGCCCACACTGGAGCAGGGGAACAGAATGAGGCTGATGGGGCAGCAGAAAGGAACTGTTATCAACTGACTGCAAACCCATTCCCTTGCTCCTCCTGGGGACAGGAGGAAGAAGAGGGATGAGGAGGGTCACTGTTTTTAGCTTGCTTTTCATTCTCACTGCTCTAGTCTGTTAGCAAAAGGCAGTTAATTAACCTTTCCTTTGCCGCATCTCCTTTGCCAGTGAGAATAACTACAGAATGAACTCCCCTGTCCTCAGCTCAGCCCACAAGCTCTCAGCTCTTCATCCCATTTTCTCCCCTGGCTCTGTTTGGGAGCGGCAGGGTGCTGGTGCTCAGCTCTCTGCTGCTGTTAAACCACTGCCCTCAGGTACCTTCTGTCCCCTGGGATGTCAATGTCAGGAGGAATGCAGCGTGCATGTGCAGAGCACAGAGCAGGAGCCCAGCACCTGAGCTGCTGTAGATGCTCAATATGCCCAGGGCCAGCAGCTGCGTGCAAAAGGCATCTTCCATTGCAGGGAGATGCTGAACAAAGCCCTTGGGAGGGGTCTGTATAACAAAGAAAGCCCAGTTCCCCTTGTTGCACCCCACCTGGCCCTGCAAACCTCTTGTGCTGGGCAGGAGACGGAGCCAGGACCAGGACCCTGCCCGAGGAAAAGCAGTGCTGCTTCTGAACCACTCTTTGCTGCCCTCCCCTCCTGGTGCTGCTGGCAGGAGGCAGAAGAGCCTCCTTTAGCATGGGGACAGCCTCACAAAGCATCAGAGAATGGGTGACAGCACATGGAACAAACAAGAAGGAAAGAAAGGATAAAAAAATTAACTACAATCAATGCATTGTGATGAGAATAAACTGGACTCCTCTGCCCGGATCGCCCCCAGCATGGCTCTTACCTGCTTCAGGGGGTGCCCCTCCGAGCTCTGCTGGTGGCTGGGGAGCTGCAAGGCTTCTCCTGCCTGTAAGAGTTAAAACTTTGTGTTCTTGCGAGAAGTGGAAAATTGTAGAAGGAAGTAGCTGGAGCTTACTGTGTGCTGGCACAAAACCACATGTCGAAATAACTGCACAAAATGTCTCCTTTCTGCTTGGTTGCTCCAGATGCACTGATAAGATAGGGAAGTTCTTAAGAAATTTCACTAACACAACACAATGGGAAGGCACAGAAACTTCTGAAGAACCAGCAAGTTAACAACAGCAGTATGTTGCAGTAGCTGCTCGTTTCGAACAGGCTGTGTGCTTGAAGTACCGGTGGGGAAGCAGGAGAGGCACGAAGCAGGGCCCAGCAGGGAGCCCAGCGCTTCCACACACGCGCGGTGCGCAGGACCCCGCCACTGCGATCGCGAACCGGAACTGCTTCACCAGAGCTGCCCTCTCCGAAAAAGTATTCGGGGCATTTCTCACACGCTCAGAGCACCCTGGAAGAGCCCAGGGTCGCAGGCTTTAAGGCACCTGCAATGAGGGCACCTCCTCTCCCACGGCTCTGTTGAAGCCCAGCCCAACTTCACCCCCGGGCAGCCCCGCTGCAGGAGGAGCCCTGGGCCGCAGCTCGGCCCTGCCCACGGCTCCTCCACGCGCACAGCCCGGACCGCTGGGCTGCAGAGTGGAGGCGGCTGCTGTGCCAGAGCGAGCCCCGCTGCAAGGAGAGGGTTCTGCCTTACCTGCTCTGCTGGGAAGAGGCGGTTCTCCTCCAAGCGGGCACCGATGGGCTTGTCTCGGCCCGGGGACGCAGGGCTGCAGGCAGCCCCAGGCCGCCCCGTCCCGCCGGAAGCCGCCGCGCGTGGCAATGGGGGACGGGAAGTGCCGGGCTCAGGCGGAGCGCGGGGCGGCGATTGGCTGTGTCGGCCCCGCGCCGTGCTGCCGGTCTGCGGGAGCTGCTGCAAGTTGCTGCGGGGGTGAGAGGGGAGGCTTTAGAACAATGTAGAGCAGACCCCTTGGTGCTCCAGACAGAAAAGAAGGGGCTCGTTTGTGTTCGAGGCAAGCGGGAAGAGGCCCCTTTGGGGAGGGGTGCCGAAGAGCGTTCTGCCAGACAAAGAGATGCCAAACAGCGAAGTACGGAGCAACCTATGGACCAAGACATGCCAAAGAGGATTTGTGTACCTGGACGTTGTTGTGGTTTAACCCGGCAGCAGCTGAATGCCACACAGCCTTTCGCGCACTCCCCCTCCTCCCAGCTGGGATGGGGGAGAGAATCAGAAAAAAAAGTAGTACTTGTGGGTTGAGACAGAAACTATTTGCTAAGACAGAAAAGGAAAATAGAATAAAAATAACAATAATGCAGGTCAGGGGTGCTGAATGAGTCTGCTGTTACAGCCCATAAAATCACGAAACAGTTTCTGTTTTAGCATCCTTTCTTCCTGATGTTAGATAAGGTGCTGTTTGTAGCATTGTGCACCCTATGGAAACGTTTTCTCGGCATCATAGTTCCACATATCCTTTATTACATTTTTTCCAGAAGAGAAAGTAAAAGTATTTTCATTTGTTTTTCAAAAAATATGGATTAAAACGCGTCTTAGGGTTTGTTTTTTATATCATTGTATTTTTCTCTCCTTTTAACAACCAGGAAGAAGAGCAACCACATGAGTTCAGCTCCTCTGCTCTCCTGTAATCTACCCTTTGATGTAACTAACCGGCAAAAAGGTATTTCTAATCAGATATAGTCTCCCCTCCTTAATCAGCTCAGCTTTAAAATGCAGATCAATGAGATAAGAAAGAGCTGATTTAATTAGCCCTACCTCAGCAATGTTACAGCATATTCTCATTTACAGAAATAATGGGGAGCAGAAGGAAAGAGATTCATCATCATGAAAAGACCGGGGAAGGCAGAGGAAAGCAGGATTATTTCCTATGTTAGCAAAAGGTGATTTTCACTCTGACTGAAGAGCCAGCACATGCTTTATGAGCCATTTAAATAACACTTAGGCCTTGTGCTTTGTCCTTTAGCCTAAGGATGAATTTCTTTCACTAAGTAGCAATACTTCTGGAAATCATCACTCTTGGGTTTAATTGATGAGCCAGAGACAGCTCCCACCACTTGGTGAATAACGAAGAGAAAATATGGCAGGTAGGAACGTAGCAATAATGCACATTTATATAGCTGCCTGGGAACGCTCACGCACATGCACTTTACACATCATACGCCTGGTCAGGCACACTTAATGAAGAAGCAATGTGCTTTAATGGGAAGAGCAAAGGATGTGCTTCCTCATCCTCCCGTTGCCTTACTGTGTGTCCACAGACAGGTCACTTCACCTCTTGCACTTTTTCATGGTTGGGTAGTTGTGTTTTGTTTGTTTCACTTTGCTTTTCAACTCCATCATTTGGATTTGGAATCTGCTGCAGTGCAAATCTCTTCCCCGTGGTGCATGTCCCCTCCAGAACTGTGACCTCAACACAACTACAGCTCTGAGATGTTCATAGAATCACAGGATGGCCTGAGTTGGAAAAGACCTCAAGGATCATCAAGTTCCAACCCTCCTGCCACAGGCAGGGTTGCCAACCTAGATCAAGTACTAGATCTGGCTGCTCAGGGCCCCATCCAACCTGGCCTTGAACACCTTCAGGGATGGGGCATCCACAACCTCTCTGGGCAGCCTGTTCCAGCACCTCACCACCCTCTCACTGAAGAACTTCCCCCGACATCTAATCTAAATCTTCCCTCCTTTAGTTTAAAATCATTCCCCCTTGTCCTATCACTATCTACCTGTATTGATGTACAGCTATTCACAAAGCAAAAACAGTGCCAGTTCTTAGCTTCCTTTTACTTCTTTGTGGCTTCAAAACATCACACCATTACCTTGCCTCCACCAGCAGTGTATGAACTGCTCCTCTGTGCTGCTCAAGTATGGGACTCACTGGATCAGGTTAGCCCAGGCTTGGTCAGTGAGAAAGGAGAAAGGCTTTCACCTCCGTGCATAGCACCCAGAATACTTCCATGGTCAAAGCAACCTTGTAGAGGCTTCAACAAGGGGAAAATCAGACCTTTAGCTGTTCAATAAGGGTTTTCAGCTAGGCTCTAGCAATGGAATTGGGCTCAGGACCTGAACCTTTGCTGTGGTAGACTTTGCCATTTGCATAGTTGCAAAATCAGGCCCATTCTGCACAAATCAGGGTATGTCAGCTCCTAATGTGAGTGTTAATTCCAGAGATGAAGTTCAACTTTGGGCCCATCCATCATTTTGAATGGAGCTACTTTGCGACATCCACACTTGGCAGTCATTACCTGGGAGGTAATTGCTCATCATTTAGGGGAACTAGCATGGGCTGGGATAACCCTCAGGCCCTTTCTCCTCAGAGACAGGAGCACCTGAGGCAAAGCAATTAACAGAGCAATTAATCCTTTAGCCAATCGTCTCTTTTTTTTTTTCTTCTGAGGTTTTTGCCATTATCAAGTGCCTCTAAAAAAGCAAGGTAAGCTCCTCCTCTCTAGAAGAAGATTCCTCTCAGATGAGTGGGGCTGAGATCAAGCCGTAGTTCCTTAAAAGAGCCCAAGGTCGTAGCTCTGTATTGCATGTTACCTTGGGAAGCTATGCTGCTCTTGCTAGTCAGCATAGTCTTTGGTGTCAGGGGTGCCCCTCAAGGCTGTAGACACACATCTTCTTGGGGTCAGGCGGGTGGAAGAGACAGCTGCCTGCGACTCAGCCTTAAGTGGAAAAATGCCATCCTCCATGCATCTCCCCTGCCTGATAAATTGCTTTTGTGCCCATTCTCTGAAATGCTGCACGAGCAGTGAAATGGGTTAGTGAAAGGCCTGCTGTTTGGGCAGACAGACCTGGGTCCACAGCCCAAAGCTGATCGTCAGTTTGTCCCCACTGGGCATGGCTTGGCTGCTCTGAACAGCACCAGAGCTGTTCCAGTTCCTGAAGTAGCTGAGAGCCATGACATGACAGTGGCAGCTTAGATCTTTTCTGTTTCCTGCATTCCTTCTCTCAACCAGGTTCACTGCTCAGATCTTAAGTCAAGCTTTTCATAGAGATCATACCAGTTATCCCAACTCTTGTTTTTAAGATAAAGGTTTCCACAAAAGTTGCCTCACTGGGTCTCTGACTGTGACAGACTGTGAGCCAGAAGCTACAGCTGGGTCAGAAAGGGGGGAACGCAGGCACAGGTCTCACTTCCTGTGAGAAACCACTGCTGCAAGGAGAAATTGGGCTGAAGAGCTGCAGAGAGAAAGCTTTCAGTAGCAAAAGGACCAAGGCACCTTGAGCTCTGTGGAGTTTGGCAGTGACATGGGCTTAGTGCAGCAGCTTGATCCTACATGATGTGAGTCTGAAGTGTGGAGGGCCAAGCTGTGAACAGTACTGAAAGGTACTGTGTTTGTGTATCCAAATGGCCACCTTTAGTGCCAAATAGCATCTTGGACATGCAGAAGAAAAATCAGCTTCTTTGTTACAAAACCTGAAATGAAGCTCTCTGTCAGTGGCTCTTCATCATCCAGAGTGCTGCAGAATAAGACTCACCCCATCCTCAGCACCTGAAACCTGCACGTCTTTCCATTTAGAGGATGCACAATGCTTTTGTTAATTAGAGCCTTAGTTTAATATGAGCTGTCAAAGTTCACTTAACTTCAATTAATTGTTTCTCCTGAGCTTAATTTCTTTAGTTAAGTATTGATTAATCATTGCTTAATTATGCTGGAGTCTCGCTGGGTGATATTTCAGTCGTACACTGCAGCAATGCAACGCTTTCTAAAAATAATCTGGGAATCATCAGATATATTATGCATTGCTATTATTGGGATGACTTTTAATATTTATCTTCTCATCCCTTATGCTCCAAAATGAATAGTTAACATATTGTGTTGAGTTCCAATGGTTCCACTTACTTTTCTCTACGAGGCTGGGTTTTCGAGTTTGGCATCCTGTGCCAGGGGAGGGGGTTAGAGTAAAGACCAGAAACCAGTGGTCTTTACTCATTTGTGGCAGAATGCTAACATATTTTAACAACCAAAATATTAATAGCATGGTTTTTGTTGTTTTTTTTTTTATTTTTTTTGCACCCTTAAGGTGGCACATGACAACATAGACTCAAATACTGTATTTCCTCAAAACGACAACAACTTTAGACCTCGTCTTATGAGTATGCCTTCAGACCAAGGCACCTCCAGTCTGAGATCTCAGTCTGTACTAAACTATCAGGAAAAGGATAAAATGAAGTCTTCCATTCCTCTGTAGTACCTTGACAGCACTGTAATGTCAGGTTGGATTGCAAGTAAGTTATTTCTCACAGCTAAGTAAAGTATCTCTATTAATTTCTACTGAGGTCTCTCTCAAATTTTTAGATATTTACCCAAACCAAAGGTAAAACTTGATCTGTAGTGAGAAATTAAAGAAATTCTTTTCCCCAACAATAATTTCCCTGGAGTCATTTTGTATGTCTAGTTTTACCTACTCAGCGAAGCATTTTTTATTATTTTTCTAGGTAAAAGTCACTCCCCTGAGAACACTTCTTGGCTTTCCGTGGTTTTATCACAGTCAATGGTTGACTTTCTCCCTTCAGTACCTGTTCACGTCTTCAGAAATCTCTAAGCTTACTACTACTAAAATTTCATTTTGAACATGTACTGTGCTATAGAAGCACTAAGCATTATTTACTACTGTCATCACAGATGCTCGAATGAGCACTGGTAGAAATATGCTGTAAGAGAGTCATCAAAATGACATCCTTTTCTACTACATTTCACCTACTCGGGGGTGTAAACATCTGGCACCTTGGGAATGCACATCATTGCTATGTGAAAGACAAGATAAACTGGCAAAAACACTGATTATTATATAGATCATGAAAAGCACCGCTGTGCTTTGGTGCGGAGTGACACAATACAGTAAGTTTTCCAGAAAGGGATGGATGATTTTATCCAGGTAAAATATGCACTGCCAAACCTTAGAGCAGGACCTGAACACGCCCTAGTCAAAACAATTCCAGAGTTCAATTAACCTGTTCTTTGTTATTAACTTCTTGTCACAACTCTGTGTTTCTGGACTCAGACCAACAACACAAACCAGAAGCCCCGCTATCATAATCTAGTTTGCTTGCATTAAATTTACAGCTGTACATAATCGAGGAGCTGTTGTCATGATGCTCCTTACAACTTCATTTAAACGCTTCATCTGGCTGCAGGCCACTGCTGTTGTAGGTGCTGAGCAAATGCAGTCCTGCCCCAACATGCGTAATGCAGCAGGAAAAAAAATAAAAAATAAGAAAGGAATTGGAGAAGTTTTACTGTCCCTGCTTTCTTTAGGGGAAACTGAGGAAACTCAGTTTTCCAGGGTGATTTGGAGGTAGATTCATTCAAATGGTTAGTCATAGATATTAATTCAACCTGCAGGATCCTGCCACCTGGAAACCAAGCTCTATTTATAGAAATCCATTACAGCAAGTGGATGCAAATCCCCGATTTTCTAGAATTAATGCCTAAATACAAAAACCTTCCAACTTCATCAGTTCTCTTGGAATCAGCAGCATCCTCATTGCTCATTATTTATATTGTAACCAGGCTAAGCAGATACAGTCATTAACCACAGCTATGTCAGTGGCCTTACTAGCACAAAACAAACTTCTAAATCCATGTGTTGAGACCACTGAGCAGAGCTGGCAAGTGATGGAAAGTGTGAGTTTAACATAGCACTCACCCTGAGTAGTAGGGATCAGAGCTCCTCCAGTCTCCTCCTGAGACTACATCTGTCCTGATTAAGGTTGGGTAAGATGGTTAAATTTGATATGGTACCGAGTATTTAAAACACATCTGTTCACTCTACCGTGGAGTGCACACAAGGTTCACAGAAACTCTTCTTTCTGTCATGCCCATATTGCAGAACAGAAGAGCACCATGCAATCATATACCCCGTTATCAGCTGGAGTTTGGGGATTATATCTCCCATTGCATCAGTAGTGTGATATGTCCCCAGTAAAATAAAATAAATAAATAAAAAACGAAGAGAGCCAGAGTTTATTTCTTTGAGCAAGTGAACACAACTGCATGCTTCCCCATGCTGGCCTGATTTATATCCTGTCTGCTTGGGTCTCTGAAGCACTTTCTTCAATATTCCAGCTCACCTGCAAAGAAGTCAAAAAGGTAAATTATTCCTACAATTGCTTGTGAACACACACTGAGGGTGGCATGTGGGAGCTCTGCAGCTCTGCTATGGATTTCTGAGTCTCCCAGGACTTGAGGTCTGCCAGGTTGACTGAACTCAGGATATGACACCTTCCAAAGGAAGCACTGTGATTTCTTGGAAGAAATCATTCAGGCAGGAGAGCTGAGGAAGAAGCTGTAGAAGTCAAAGAAGGGTCCTTCAGGGACATCAGCAGTGCCAGTGCATACAGGTTCAGTATTCAGTCTTGTTTCTCGGTACATTTGCTTCGGACAAAACTGTAATAGCAGCTTCTCATCTTTGACAGGTAAATGTGCCTGTTAGAATATTTATCCTAAGATGCTTTATTATTATTATTAATAAAGAATCAGATAAAAGCTGCAGGTCACCATAACTTTGTCAGAATTCCCACCTCTAACCATTTTTTTTCATTTTGAATTACACTCTGCAAATGACTGTAGAGCAATTTCCTTCCCTGCTTTTCAACAAAATAATTGTTTCATATGGATTTTGCAGATTGTTGGTAACTAAATTAGTGGCTCTTTTGTGATTGCTTCCCTTTCTGTTTCTCTCTTTCACTTGAGAGAGGCTACAGTTTTGTTTTGCAGCCTGCTTTCTCCATGACAGCATTTGTATATGGGCAGGAGGGGAGTGCTGGTTTATACGCATTCTAAGAAAGCTTTGGTGAACAGATTTGAAAGGAGAAGAAATGCAGAGAAATTCTGAGGGATCAGATACTACCTACCTCAAACATATTATGTAATTCTTCATCCTTTGAAGTCTTATTGATTTCAGTGGTAGAAGTCATTGGAGAATATGAGTAAGATGTCAGAATTTTAACCCAAATATTTCGCTGAGCAGAGAAAGCAATGCTGCAAAAGAGCAGACCCTGAGCTGCAGCAGTGTACAGTTTGCAGTGATAATAAGAACTAGGCAGGCTTTTAAATCTTTCTGGTGGTGCCATCTTATTGCATGCATTCAATAATCAGCAGTGGCTTTGTTTAAATTAAATGAAAGACTGCTGTACAAACTGAGAGCCTTCTAATCCTTACCACACCACAAATAATTCAAAGAAGTTTTGAAATACCATGATAACGGTACAAGGAGATGGATATCTCTGTGTTACTGTTTTTGTGTATCTCAAAGAATACTCTGCAAGAAAATAGTGTTGCATAACAAAGCAAAAAGATTTATTTCAAAAAACTCAGACAATTAAAATTACCCAGAACTTGAGAAAAATATGACATAAAAATATTTTGCAGCATGTTTGGCTTTGAAAGTCTACATTGCCCTTAAAACAATTTTATGGTGGATATTGTGGGCTCTGGATTAACATAAGAGACTGATTGAAAATCTTTATAAGGATGTTAAGATTAAGGACACAGTTCTTAAGTTCTACAAACACAAAACCGATTTCAAAGGAATAAAGCTATGACAATAGATGTCCATGAAACAAAAATAATGTATTCATAAAGCCTTTTTTCAACAGTCAAGACATAAAGTGATGACCATTGAACTTGTCATCAGATTGTAAAATTGTATAAAAATGGTATAAATTAAAGATTGCAGGAAAAACTGACAACGTAACAAAAGAAGAACAGGTCATTTGTACCTGTGGTGTGGTTGCACTGGCTTCAGTACAGATAAAGCACTGCTTGGTTGACTTTTATGATGTAATTTTGGATGTGCACGAATTAACAAGAGTGTGGCACTGAATGGACAGTTGGAAGGTGTATAGGGCAAAGTCTGCCTGAACCAGTGCTAGTAAAGCTTGAGGAAGAGGAATAGGGAAGGAGAGCATGCTATTCTATTTGATTTCTTAAAAGAAAGGTTCAGAAGTGGGCATGCTCCAAACCAGAGAAAGCAGAAAGCACTGGACAGAACTATCCCCTAGACACTCATCCTTGATGATCTTGTAGGTCCTTTCCAACTGAAATTTTTTTTGCAGATTGTTGCTGTTATGAACAAGGTTTTTTTAAGACCAAAACAGTTGCTAGATTTGGGCTAAATCTACTAGCATCCAGCTAAAGCCCTACGAGCTAGCTAATAGCTATTAGCTGACTAGCTAATAGCTCAGTATGTATCCCAGAATAATTGTATTTCTGGGTGTAGAAATTTAAGTTTCTGCTGAGGCTTCTGATGCACAGTACCAGAACACTCAGGGTGGAACAATCTGACCCTCATTTCTCTAATGACCACATAGCTGGACAGAAGTGGGCAAAATTCCAAATGCACAGAGCTGTGTCTTTGCCTTTGTTCCCTGTGCACACATGAACTCATACCCCATATACATACTAGGGCTGAGCCATCAGCAATGATGTATGACATGCTTTCTCCATATAGAAAGATGTTGAAGAATAGACGTCCACTTATTTGCTCTCATACCTTTAAATCAAGGCTAAACGAGGTGAAAAGCAAATAGATTTTAAGCCCTTGTAAACTCATAGGGCAAGCAGAATGGATAAACTAAGATGATCCACCATCATATATAATCCTGTTGTATTAGAGTTGGCTATATAATAAGTTCGTGGCCATCTTGATGTGAGTGGAAAGGTGAATGCTTCCATTGTGATTACTTGGCTAAAAAATACGTGCTGGTAATCCCTCTTCTGCCTTTCCTCTCCATTTAATTGTAATATTTTGTGGTTAACAACTAGGAAAATATATGTTATTTTTGGAAAAATCTGACCAGACTTTTTTTTTTTAAGAGATTAATTGCTTAGAGGGAAAAGGATATTTGTATCGACACTGACTCCGGTGTCTCTATTGGACCCGGTTGAAGGATGAGCAGGCACCCCTGCACATAAAGCTGCAGCTTCTGCAGTCCTGAGACTTGAGGATAACTTCATTTTCTCTCTGTTGAGTTGAAGGGAAAGATTCAGTAGGGGATTCTAGTCCATCTGCTTGGCTAGGCTGAAAAGTTAAAAAAAAAAAAGCCTGAGTGCACCTGCTTAGATGTCTGAACACGTAACCAAACCTGAGACAGCAAATCTGATAAGGGTCACCTGGCATGTTCATTTCCATAGGTTACTAATTCTGTATGCAACTGTCCTCGGGGCCCTTTGAGGAGCTATTCTGCATCTTTCCTTGCAAATGACTATAACAGAAAAGGAGGAAGAGGGGGAGGTAGGAGGCCAGAGCTGATTGTCTTGATGCTGAGAATTTCTCAGCTGCCATTTCTCCCTTCTCTAAGGTGATGGGAGTCTCTCCCACCCATCTTTTGGTCAGTGGAACAGGACTATTTTGATGAGAAAACAGAGCCATCACCCAAGAATAAGATCACAGCTGCAAAGTCTGGATATAAACTACCGTTTAGGAGTGGGCTTAACTATTCATGAAGCTACACTCAAGTCTCATTTTGCTGCCAGACTTTGTTATTTGGTTCCTGGAGCACCATCTGCACTGATCTTCTGGTGATTGAGCTGCTTTTTCTGGGTGGGAAACCACTGATGTAGCATGAGTGCTACAGTACATCCAAGGGGGAAATCGGCTGTTGAAAATACTTTCCAGTATGTTTGGCTAGCTACGGGATATGGCTAGATCCCATCACTCACCTATCTTGCCATCTGATTGGTATGAGATGGATAAGGCAGTCTGGGCTTCCTCTCCTACTTAATTTATTACAAAGATTCATGGGCTGTCTAGTCTCAGGCTTGATTCTGGGAAGAGGGTGCTGATGAGCATCTGTCATCCGTTATGTCCATACTCTCACGGTCTGAAGAGAGTTGTACACTGCAAGAGCGCAAGAAAAAAAAAAAAAGGGGCTTTCCAGAAAGTATCTCAGAACACCTGTACACACAGCAGAAGTAGTAGCTGTGTAGGGACTGCTCGTGGGACTGAACATTGCAGCTGGAGCACATGGCAGAGCAGCCTGGCCGTGATCCAGCTGCCTGGGGTGTGACTAAGGAGCTGAATGAACTTCTCAAGCAGTCCCAAGGAACGTTTTCCAACATTAGTGGATCTGGAAGAACAACCACAAACTTATTGTAAAGGTTATTCTTTCATTCCTGGTCTCTCCAGGAAAAAAAAAAAAAAAAGAAAGAAAGAAAGAAAAAGAAAAAAGAAAAGAGCAAAGTACTTTGGAAGACAATCTGTTTCTGCGCTCTTTCTCTGTCTGTTTCACATGTACAGGAAGATCTGATAAATATTCTGGCTTTTTCATTCTTCTTTACCACCAAATTACAACTTGGTTCTTTTTGCCTGTCATGTTTTGAGCAGCTGATGAACAGATTAAAATCAATTCACTTATTTATAACAGACACAGTAAATTTTAGGGGAAATCTTAGGAGGCTATCAGACAGCAGCATGCTGTTTCTTTCCCTATTTGAGTTAAATCTATGGAACAAAGTGAGCAGATATTGGGTCCTGGCAACTTAAATCTGTTTAGCAAGGTTCTTAATAATCTCTGCATGTATATTGTAGCGAACCTTTCGCATATTGCTTTAAATAATTCAGAACTCCTCCAATATTGTATTAAATAATTCAAGAATAGGACAGGCTTTGTGATTAATGATGTGTACCTGGAATTTCTGCAAATACAGCAAGGAGTCAAAGTGTGCTCTAGATACAAGTGTCCTGGCACCAGATCCCATTTACTCTTTGCCAAGACAATAGCATGTATTAGAAAATTGGAAAAGTGCCTGCTACCCAATGGAAAACTGACTTAGGCCAATGGTTAATGTGGCTGCTGCTAAAAGAATCTGTTCCTTCTGACAGACAGTGGTAATTTGGCTGAGAACCTTTATTGTCTTCTGACTCCAATTTTTAATCTTCATGAATAGCATTTGTGCCTGGTGTGAGAATTAAAAGGAGGTATAAATATTTCCGCAGGACGTGAAGGTTTGTCCTGGTATTCTACCAGCCCTGACTCGGAGCACGGAACCAGTGTACTATGTTAAGCAAATCACATAAGCTTATTTTGCATGTTAACTTAATCCTAAAGGGTTTTGCAGCTTCAATTCTTGCCAGCTGTGCTTGGGTCTGCAGCCATGAAAAATACCTGGAGATTCTGTTGTCCTTCCCCATTTCTTTTTGGGGGAGTGATTGGAGTGAAGCAGCATTTTTAAAGCAAAAACCTAAATGCTAGAATTTGTGGATTTTCTCCCTGTTGCCATCAAAAAAAAAACAAAAATAGTTGCCGTACTTGGTAAAGTCGAATCAATCCCTGACTTCGTGAGTACTATCAACATTTTCCTAGGAAGTGAGATCTTTGCTGAATAGATTTCTGTCTGCTTAAAATATTTTTTGGTTAAGGTATTTCTGTAAGACACGAGGTAAATCAATGCTACATTGAAGAAAACAAACAAACCTCCTCAATGTCCCTTTTTTCAAATGAAGGGTATGCTAGTGACCGGAATGTGATATGTGGCAGGGAGATTACAGATATCAGCACTATTGGAAATGCTCTGTGGATGTCTTTGTAGGAGTCTGATATTGCATCCCAAACCTGCTGCCTCAGTGAGCCGCCACTTCACAAACATCAAAAGGACCGGCTAATTTTATTGGATTTTGGGTGTTTTCAATAGAAAGACTCCTCAGGGGATACTCTGAGATGTTTCCATGTTTAATATTTAAACATATTCAAGATTCCTACAGGAAGAAAAGGAGGAAAAAGAGGGCTCCTGCTGTGGCAGCTGTGTCTGATATGCCATGGCCAGTGTGTGTCCCTGTGCGTCCCTGCCCCAGCAGCAGCTGCTGGCCCCAGGGCCATGTGGATAAGGTGTTGGATCAGCCTGCTTGGAACACAGTGTTAGGGATGCTGAGCTGTACAGGTAATCTTGGTTTTGGAGGTACAGGAAATTCAGGTATTTAAAGGCAGGGACAAAAGGCAGATCGCACTGTATATGCAAGTGCATTTAATTAGGGATTTTAATTTTTATTTTAATTTTTAATTAGCAGCACAAGTCTTTATTTCAGTGTTTTTCAGATCCGTGCTACAATAAACTCCAGCATCTTTTGGCTGCAAAATGCTTCTCACTGTTTCTTACCAAAATCAAAGCTCTGGAAGATGACCAATTAGAAAGTCTCTGGCACAGTCTCAGGGGGGAAACACCTCCGTCAACTAAAAGGGGAAGATGCTCATTTTCCATCCCTGCAGATCAACTGAGGATCCAGTGGATTTCATTTGTGTTTCAGGGCACCAAAGGTGAGGAGGATTGAGAGAGGATGTTGTATGTCAGCCACATTTGGGGCTGGATGGAGCGCTTGGCTTCTGTAAAGAGTAATTCAGCCCTTCCCCAGCTCCTTCAGCACTTTAAATTACCGTCTTCCTGTTATTATAAAGGGATCTCTCAAGGGAATAAATAAAGATGACAAAAATAATCTACGTCGGAGTTGACACTGATTAGTGCAGACTGAGCTCCCCCACTCCTGGGGCTCATCCACCTTTGAATGCCATCGTGAGATGACACCTGCCTGTCCCGCTGTCAGACAGAACCGAGAGTGAGTCCTTTCCATGTGGCTTCCTTGCCTGGCAAGACCTATTCTAAGTCATAAAGCACAGGATAACAAGTCTTAAACCAGTGAAAACTGAATGGCTCCTTGTTACTCATTCAGTCTAACAGTAGGGGTGAGGAAAAAACACTGAAGAGGGGAAGTGAGGGGGATCTTCATGGGATTAGTGGCAAAGAGATTTAAAACAAGTGAAATGTTGGAGGTGGGTTCTGAAAAGTTAATATCTGTAAAAGACCCTGTAGAACAATGATGTGACAGAAAACATTCTCACTGGCAATGCTTTAGGATGATCAGCAGGGATAATTCCCCAGCCTCATACTTCTGCTGTACATCAAGGGCAACTGGCCATGTGGCACTGTGCCTCCCAGGGCTGGTCTGCTGGCACACATCCTCTCAGTTTTATTATTGATTGCCCATCTTTCAGAATAACAGACTCAAAAAACCATAGGCAGTGCCACACTGAGTGAAATCAAAGGCCTAGCTATCCCTAGAGCCCTCATCATAAGCAGAATGAGGTCTGAGGAAGGGAATCAGCCCACTGAGAAAGTGTATCACAGCTGGCCTCTGTGATGTGGCTCGTCTGAAGCAGAGGTGAGAATGACATCCAGATTTTCAGAACTAGCCAAAAACCTTCTTGCCTAGTCAGGAGATGCTTTATTATTTTCTGGTGACTTCCACTTCTTTTATTAAATTTCCTCCACCAAGAAAAAAATACTTCAAAATATGATTGTTCATTGCAACAGTTTTTTGCTGTTTTTTTTTTTCTATTTTTGCTGCAGTTCATATTTCACTGCATTGCAATAAATTGATATAGTGCTCCCATGCCTCTTTCTGTTAAAGGGTGCCTTGGATATTAGCAGTTCATCTACCACAGAGCAACTTAACTGGTCTCCCCTGCCCAACAGCACAAATGTGAATGGTAATGGATACTGTATGATACAAACCGACATACCCTCAGGGCAGCGTATACATTTATAATTTAATTCCCTGTGAGTTATTTCTTAGTATTTGAACGGTTTTCTGTGCCGGTAAGAAATCCTATTTTTGCTCCCAGATGGATTGCCAAGATAAAATGCCTGCCTGCCCTTACCCTTGGTCTCGTGCATAGCCTCCTCCCATGGCGCAGGCTCGCTACCTTGGGCAAGTGGCTGAGAAGGAAGAACACACACTGTAGGGGTCCCATATTACAGATGCTGCTAGATACACTGCTGGCAGCGTGGTCCTGATACAGTAAAAACATATATAGATATACATATACGTGTGTATGCAGGATGTTACATTCATTAGCTCATAGGAGACTTCAGGTGTTTGTGGTATGGCTTTCCACTGTTACTCTATCCCTTTTCCTGTCTGCCATTTCACTTATTTGGAGATACTCTAATTCAGACTGGCCTGTTCTGTGTATATGTAAATGAAAGAAAGAAAGTACCAGTCCCTCTGAGCTAACTCCAAACACAAACTAAACTGCACTTACTGAAGAACACAACCAATAGCAGCAGGAGCACCTCATTCGTACTTTCTTTGTATTAAAAACAATCCATCCCCATTTTGTTCTAGCGTTCTGCAAGGCAAGAACTTCAGGCAAGAACTACAGAGAACTGAAATGATTTTACATCTCTCCCAGCTCCTCAAGCAGCAGTGCTGTGCTGCAGCCCTGCACATTGTTCAGATGAGATGCAGCAGCAGGTAACTACGTGGTTATTGGATAACAGCAAACCACAACGTGGAGCAATCCCCTGGTCTCTTTTTTAGAGGAGAAATTAGGTCCTCTGCAAAAAAGAAAAAAAAAAAAACACCTGTTTAAATAAACAAATAAATTTGACAGCAGCGTTATGTGAGCTTCCTGGGCTAGCATCATGCCTTTCTTAGAGAGGCACTAAGCATACCTCCAACACCTAATTAACACTACAAAAGAAAGTAAACATACTGGTATGGTAGTAAGATTTTCTTCTCAGGGGCATTGTCATGACTAAATAAAAAGGACTGATGTCTGCCTTTAAAAAGGGAGAAGGGAGGGGAGTTATAGTGAGAGAAAGGAATTACCCATTGATTTATTCTTTTACTTAATAGCAAAGGGGAATGAGCAATTTAAGGTCAGCAGCATATTGCTCAGCTGGCCTCAGATCCTGCAAAATTACCAGCATTGTGTGTTGCAATAAATTGAATACTTTTGTCATCCCTGTTTGTTTGAAATATGTGTGAAATGAAGAGGGAAATAGCTAAGGCCAGCACTAAGGATTGCACTGATCTGCCTAGAAGGTGAAAGGGAGACAAAACAGTCTGTTTTGTCTTGCCTGGCAATATGAGTGCTGCTGTAATACAGAAGCAGTCCCACTGCTGTCATAATTACCTCCTTGCAGCAGGTCCAGCAGCCCCTGTACTAGCCACAAACACAGCCAGGTTGGTCAGGGGAGATGCTGGCAGTCCCTGCAAAGGTGCTGCTCTTCTTGTAATCCCCTGGCTCACCCCGAAGGGCTCACCTCTCAATCTGTGCAGAGGCCGTGTGTTGCCATTGCACACAGACATCCAGGTTGCTCAGTCATGACACTTGTAGCAGCGTGGCCAGGTGGCCAAGAAGGCCAGAGGCATCCTGGCTCGTATCAGAAATAGTGTAGCCAGCAAGAGCAGGGAGGTGATCATCCCCCTGTACTCAGCTCTGGTGAGGTCGCACCTCGGCTGCTGTGCTCAGTTTTGGGCCCCTCACTACAAGAAAGACATCGAGGCCCTGGAACGTGTTCAAATAAGGGCAACAAAACTGGTGAAGGGAGCACAAGTCTTATGAGGAGTGGCTGAGGGAACTGGGATCGTTCAGTCTGGAGAAGAGGGGACTCAGGGGAGACCTTATCGCTCTCTACAGCTGCCTGAAAGGAGGTTGTGGTGAGGTGGGGGGTTGGCCTCTTCTCCCAGGAACAAGAGAAAACAGCTTTAAGTTGCACCAGGGGATGTTCAGGTTGGATATTAGGAAAAATGTATTCTCCGAAAGAGTGGTAATGCGCATGCTGCCCAGGGAGGTGGTGGAGTCACCATCCCTGGAAGTGGTCAAGAAACATCGAGGTGTGGTACTTAGGATCATGGTTTATTGGGCATGGTGGTGATGAGTTGGTGGTTGGACTTCAGATCTTAGAGGTCTTTTCCAACCTTAATGATTCTATGATTCTATGATTTACACTAGAAGGCCCTAAAGAACTCTATTCTGAAGGTATAAATTAACCATGCAGGTATGGCTCCTCTGAGGCAGAACATTGTACAGTAAGTCCAAGTAGCTTTCCAGACTAATGACTCTCTCATCTGCCCAGGAAAACAGATCCCTTTGCTCCAGAAGGTCAAACTGGCCTTTATTTTCCTGCTGGCAATGCAAGTGCTGATTATAGTGCAGCTTCCAAGACAGGTAATTCATGTCAAAAGGTGGAGAAAGTGGCTTTGCTTATTGATGTGTTGTCATCGCAACACTCAGCCTTTCTGTTCATAGTTATTCATGTGAGTTACAGCAAACAATGCCTGTTCCTGGCATTAACTTGCTCCCCAGGCATCTATTACTCAAAATGCACAATAGCCTGTGGAACACCAAAAGATTTGACATTGGTCTGCTGACCAGGGATGCCCTTGTACTGCACCATGCAATGAAGTAACACCAAAAAATATTTTTCCAGTGAAAGTTACCGGTTTGGCAGCCCAGGAGGATAATATTCTTCATTTACTCACAGGTTAGGCTACTTTCAGCATCATCCATCACTTCTGTGCCTCCCACCACAGAGCCCAGGAACAAGGGAGCTAATGGGAGCACTGCCAACAAGGCAGGGACTGAGGCAGAAGGATTCAACACAGCATCTCATCATAAATAAGAAGGCCTATTTCATAATTTCCAGTTTAAGATTTCCATTTGTTTGAAGATTGTCGCTAGAAATAATGTAACAGGTTGCTAAGAACTGTCTGCAAAACACTGGGTGGATGGCAGCCTTGACACCTCTGCAAGAACTGAGAAGAAGAGGTGCTAGAGATTTGCTGGGTGTCACTACACATCCTGCAGTTCTGAAATGTTTCCCAAAATTCCAGCCTAGGAGACTCAGAGTAAGTCCTCATCCAGCCTGGTAAAAATGATCTACTTGGAGGGATTGTGCAGTGGATTAACCTTGGCTGGCTGCCTCACTCCCCTCCAAAACAGGATAAGGGGAGGAATCTTGTGGGTCAAGATAAGGACAAGGAGATCCCTTATCAGTTATCACCGTTGGCGAAACAGACTTGATTTGGGGAAGATTAGTTTAACTTAACCCCCAGCTTGGGCTTGCTATGATATTTGGAACAGTTCTTGTTGGATTCATGGTGGTGAGGAAGCCTTTCTGGTCAAGAAGGTACATCTGGCAATGAAGGGACAGTAAAGCTCCATGTAATGGAAAGTCTTCTTTCCACCTGTGAGAAGAGTCAGCAGAGCCATGTGGAGTTCAAGGTTTTGGAGAACACTCTCAGAAATATGGTTTGAATTTGGGGTGGTCCTGTATAGAGCCAGGATTTAGACTCAATGATACTTTCAGTCACTTCTAACTCAGGATGTTCTATGGTTATATACACCTTCATTCAGCATTGATGAACAAGAGTGCTCTCTGCAAGTGAAGGACATCATTTCTTTACCCTTGGCTACTTTGCTGAGATGACTCTGCAGTGAGTGTGCTGGGGATGAGGGTGGCCTGGGCACAGGCACATGGTCTGAAGCTATTAGTCGTTTACCAATAACCTCTGGGCAGGCACGTGGTAGCAAGTTTTTCTCATTGCTAAAAAACATTCCTTACAAATCACCTTTCCCAGTCCATTCCTCCAGTCTTTGGCTTGGTGTTTGTGCAGGCACACTGACCCATCTGTACTATAGGGGGGATGGTCCTTTGCCACTGTAATGGTTATATTTCTGTGTTGCATGTTACTGGGGATGGAGGATGATGGTGATCAGAGCTTGGGTGGGATGTGCATGTAATGGGCAACCCTGTGATTTCCAGTTTTTATCTTTGAAAGCATGGCTCATCTAGACAAAAAGCAGTATTCTGAAAGCCTGCAGCACCATAGCGAGAGCTGTTGCTGCAATTCCAAAACTGATGTTAATGGGCTGCTGTTCCCTTCTCTGAGTTCTGCAGGGATGGGGGAAGCTGGCTGGCTCAGGAGCCTCTACCACACCAAAGGTAAGGTGCAGCAAGAAACAGCCTTTGCTGGGCTCACTCAGAGCTTCTGGTTGCCTGGGTCTTGCTTCTGGTTGAGGCTAACTCTTAATTCAGTGAGACCCAAGGTCTCCAGCCTTGCATAGAGCAAGGGGCAGTCATCTTGCATGGAAGCAAGGTGCCACTCATCAGCTGCATCTAGAACCGTACTTCCAATTTCTGTGCTTGCCCTCAATCAAGCACAGGTCTTAATGACCTGTCAAACCTGCACAAGCAGTGTAAATTGCCTTGAACATGCCTATCACATACAGTACTAGCTCTGCATGGAGTTGTCACCCGGCCCTCATCTTCCAGGGGAGCTTCCTCCAAAGATCTCCCAGGTGTCACCCACTGCACTGAAGTTCTGAAGATCTTCTAGAGCTACACAAAATGTTTAACATAGCCTCACAGCCTCAAAGTTGCCAATTGTGTAACTAACAGACCTCTGGAAGTGGCTATTAATTTGTTGCAACAACACAATTTTTCAAAGTTTCCAAGATTTTTGTGCATTTTAGAGTGAAAGGACATTTATTGACACTTTTATGTGTGAGCTGCCTACAGCTCCATATTACTTGGGACATAAAGCAGATGAGCAAAAGGCCTTTAAACTAGCAATGTTGCACCTCTGATCTTGATTGATGTTGACACCAATTAGCAGAAAAGGAATCTTCCAGGTAAAGGGAAAGAAGATTTTATTAAGCTCTAAATGCCAAGAGTCAGCATTCAATGCAAAATTCATTAGTACTTATGGCAGGAGTCCTACTAGCTATTGCCAAGGGGTTAAAGGGAAATAAAAATTACATAAATAAGAATTTCATGACTTTAAATCCTAGCTTAAGAGTAAATGTATTTGGGTAGTTTTAGCCTGCTATTCTATACCTCTATTTGTGAAGGCTGTTCTGTTACACTCACTAATTTTAGTCAGAGGCAACTCCTACTGAAATCAGTTGTGTTCCTTTGCATGAAGAGGAAACAGCAAAGGAGAGGTCACATTTTTTCTCATTCGGTCCAAAACTGTCTCTAAATACAACAGTCACCAGGGAGTGGAAAAAGTCTTCACGTGGTAGAATTATAAATACAAATGTAAGATATAAATGTATACATAGGAGCAAAATCTGATTCTGAGTTTCCGACTCATGTACAGACAGATACACAAACCTAATCATACCTGGCTTTGCAGACGATTACCCCTAAACAAGTGCCCAGAAAAATAAGGGAGCTTTGAAGATTTAAGTTGCATTACTAATTAATTCCAGTTTAACAAAGTTCTGAAAAAATATTTGAAAGCTTTGCAAAAATAAAAACTAAATATGCAATTTAGGAACCAGAAATATGATTGGGATAGTTGGGAGTCCAGTTTAGTCATCACTGGGGAAATCACTGTTGCTCTATGGGGATAGAAATCTCTCCTTCAGCTGAAGCAGTTTCCTCAATGATTTCATGATTAGTGTGTATATATATTTTGGAGACACATACACATGCACACACACTAACACAGACAAGCCATGGGCAGGTTGTGGCAGTTCCTTTCCGTGGCTTGTACTCACATCACTCAGAAGTTTTCTTGCCTAGCCAGATCTCTGTGTTCACAGACCATGTTTGGCTTTCTATCGTTAATCACTTCAGATTTGTAAGGAAAACCATAGGTTCCAGTTCTCAAAGACTGAGCACTGGCTTGACCAGAAACACACCTGCAGATTCTCAGTCCTCCCTCTTTACTGGATATCTGCTCTATCAGATCGAAGGACTGCATATACAAACACTAATTTCTTACAACTCAATTTATCCAATGACAATTGAATTCCACCTTGTCCTAAGACATATCCTTTCATTGGCAGAGGTTTCTGATGGCCATCAGTTTACATCTAGCTGTCAGAAGCCCCAGAGCAAATGGTGACTCTGAATTTACCTTCCAGTCTCATTTACTGCACCAAATGTCATCAGAGTTTTTGACTGCAGCATCCTAGGCTTGTAGCTAGAAATCCACTGCCATTTTCTTCTTGCATTAGGGATTTGCTTTGTGCATCTCTTCTCTCAATTTCCTGGACTAAGCACTCCAATTCTTTGTCTCACTTTAACAGTGAAACAATTAGTGCTGTTTGCCTGAGAAGATTTAGCCCCAGATTTATTTTGAAAACTAGATCATCCCATTGCTCCAACCCTCCAGTCAACTGTTCTCTATTCTTTAATACTTTGTTGTTTTGTCCCTAAAACAAACAAACAACAACAACAACAAACAATAAAAAACCACCACCAACAGCAAAATAAACCAGAAAGCTGTGTCCTTCTCTGAAGTATCTGAGTCCCTGAGAGGCAGAGGCTATAGCTGATGTCTGTGGATGTATTTAACAAATGAGAAGACATCTGTCCAGACAGGTGTTACATATCATTTCAACATCTGCACCTCTAGAAGGATACATCTTTTTGTGTTCACAGAAATGTGGGGGATTGTTTGAGAAACGGGTTGGTGAAAAGTATTTTTGCTGTATTTTTTTTGTTCCTTGGTGAGGAAAAAATAGGAAAAACCTTGTTCTGGAAATAGAGCTTATGAAACTCTCATAGCTATATTGGAAAAATCCTTGGAGAACCAGAGTAGAGTATTTACAAATCTGATATAATGGAGTATTGACTCAATTGCATGATAGCTATACTCTCAATCGGTTAACAAAATAAGAAAGAAGTAAAACTTAGTTAAAAATCTATTTTCAGGGACTTGAGTCTATTTTGATACTATGTCAAGATAGTTCTTCCTTCATTACAAACAAAGAAGACAAGATTTCATGGGATTTCAAATGTATAGCATATCAACAAGAATATTTTAAAGCTTTCTGATGCAGAGACAAGGCAAAATTTATAACTATGCCCCCTTTCTCACTCTGGAGTTACCTGTAAGCAGTGATGCAGAGAATAGAAAATGAAAACTGAGTGTTTTCCTTATATACTCATATATAACAGGACCCCAGCAGAAATGCTTACATTGCCATCCCTGTCAGAGTCCATGAATCCACAAATCCTGCTAAACACCTAATATCACAACTAAAGACGTGCCTAGATGTGCAAGCTGTCAGTTATTTATAAAAGGCCTCTTATCAGGACCTGCACTGACAATAATATCCGCAAATGTCGAAGAGCCTTCAACTGTCAAACAAGAAATCATCATCCAGCTGTGTGTTAAGCATAACTGCCAGGTGCTAAGTCTACCAGCAAATTATAAGTGGATAAACAACAGCTACCACCAGGACACCAAGGATTAACTTGACTAGAGAAAAAATGTGAGCAAAATAGTATGGCTGTTGTTAAGCCTGGTCCTGTTGTCTTTGCAGCTCCCGTTGCTGGTAGGGAACATCAGGAGTCTATCTAGAGATGTTAGCGATGTTTCTGTTACTTCTATCTATAAATCATCAGGCAGAACAGTCAATTTTGATTGTGGTGAAAACATGAGTCATTGCCAGTAATCTCAACAGCTACCATTTCAGCTGTCACTTCCACAAAAGTCATGAGAGATGGAAAAAGAAGTATGAGCATGTGCATACACTGAATCTTGTTCATGATCCAAACTTCCTTCAGTCATGATTGACAAAAATAAGGACACTTATCTGTATCAGGCCTTTGTTATCACCACCGCTGCCAGACAGAGAGAAGATACTACAATAGGTCCCATGAATCTGTCTAACATCTTCTAAAAACCGTGGAAAATTTTATCCACGTTATTCTAAATCGGTGAGATCCATGGTTTTGCTGAGATTTGTGAAAGTTGTATAAACAGGATTATCTTGGCTTGTAATTTATTGAATGAAGACTTTTCTTACAAACTGAAAGAAGATGGAAATCAGGCTCTGTAGAACATGTAGGTATAATCCATGATTGCAGAAAAGCGCCAACAATTAGTCAGAAACCCCTTATTGACTCACAAAAAGTGGATAATATAGTATCAGTGCAGATCAATCTTTTGAGTACACAAAGAGTGTAAATCAGACCCAAACTGAAAATTACAAAGTGACAAGAATTTCAGAACATCGGTCATTTTGTTTCAGTCATTTGGGAGTGAATCTTTCCAAGAATGAAAAAACTGCTAGTCTTGAAGACATCTGACAGCTAAGCAAGTAAAATACTTTGGTTAAGTGACAAAGAACTGAATAACCCAGCCATTTACTGTGCACTGCTGTCAGTGTGTTAGTGCATGTATGTCATGGCACTCCAAAATCAGAAACCTTTTCTTCAGAGCCAAAGAACTGTCGGCCTGTGTCCATACGGCATCATCTTCACAAATGGCATTAGCATCTGATCTTAATTAAATTAGTTATCACCATTTGCTAAATGGCTTCGAATACTACAGCAAGCTGGACTGCTCCCAGAAAGTCACTGCTGTTTAAGTGATTAACATCACAGAGCAGATCCAAGAGAGCCTTGGGAGGTCATGAACAGAGACTTTATGCATGTAGATTCATCAGCAGCTGCTCATGACATCAGAAAACTCCAAAATATGTAATTGTTTGTGATTATTAAATTACATAAATTGATCATCTCTCCATAGGGATTGCACACTGAAAATTTTACATAAAACTATACAAGAAAGAGTAAATGGTGCAGACATTGAGAATGGATTGGACAATGTGGAGACCATTTCACATAGGATTCAGCTGGATCAGCAAGAACAAAGCAAGGATAAACAATTATCATCTTCCTTTTCTGCAAGTCAGAAAAAAAGCTAAAGGCCTTTTTCAAACCCTGACAGTCCTTGGCAGGGAAGAGGAAATAATGCCCTAATTGCCAAAAAATGGGAAGAAGAGGAAAGAGGGCAGAATGTCACGGTTACAATTTGTTTCCAATTCATTCTCTCTCTCCAAGGCTTCTTCTGCCCTTTAAGAAGTCTGTACTTAAAAAATAATGGACTAGACAATTTCCCAACCAGAAGTCTGATATAACTCATTTTAATGCCACTCTAGTTGGCTGGGCAGTACAATAGATCATCATGTTGCGAGAGAACCCTTTAGTCCAGACTATGTATCAGACTGAACTTCTAGATGTAAAGTGTATTTATCATGACTGTGCTGTCACACAAGGTTATCATGCTAGCATGCAATATTTCTCCATCTCTCTCTTTGTGATTAGGTTCTTTATCCAAAATAGAACTAATCAACATGAAAAGACTATACTGACTCTTTCAGAGTTGAATAACCAGAGTTAAATATCTGCCATTGACGTGCTCAGGAAAAGTGTCACAAGACAGTATGATATCACATATCTTTGAGACTATTTTTATTAATATGATCTACTGTTTGTTCTTGCAAAAACACGCTGTATAGTATTTAGTTTCACCTATTCCACTTTCACTGTTTTGTTTTTTTCTGCTTAGAATGAGCTCCATGAGTAAATTGAAGACTGCTTTTTCTCTTGAATTTATTCCTGTCATTATAGAAGAATAAAATTCTGCATGTTTTTGTGACATATTGTTTCTAAATCTTGTGACAAAACACTTGGTATATTCTTGGGGTCACTTAATGGTCCTCTACAATTAAACCAAGCTGAAAGGTCCAGTACATGCCAGGAGAAATATCAGAGGCACTGGGATCAAAAGAAGGTAACAACCAATTAAAACTTTGGCTTGGAAGGCACTCGGTATTTGATATGTCCATTGCTTTCCTGGGAAGTCAACGATCTAAATTCTGACAAATCAGATTGCTTATTCAAGCTCCTTACTGTGAATTAAACTCTCCAAACTTAGCTCTGATTGCTGCTGTGAACTTTGATTTAGGAGGTATAAAATATACATAGTAACAGAAATAAAATCCATTTATTGCTCAATGATCGTCATCAATGGCGTTTATTTTTTCTGGCCTTGTTTTCTCTATCAGCATGCTTGTCTGTAAGAGGCAAGTTTGATCAGACCAGCATTGATTAAAACAAACTCACAGGCTGAATTCAACAGTTGAGGGCTACTGAAGAAAAAGAAATACTTTTTCTTTGCCTTCCATTTCTAGCTAGAGGTGAAGCCAGCAGAGACAAAAATCTGGTGTGCAAAGATCTTTCTATGCTATTTCTATCCAGGAAGTCTCATGAATCCCCAAGAAAGCCCATTCACATGAGCATCCCACCTTTTTCTAACAAGCTCCTGCAGTCTGAAGAGCCGAGCTGAGGTCCCTTCCGGCCAACTGGACCACTGCAAACTCTCCATTGTTTATTTTCCTCTTCTCCTTAGAATTTACAATACTGCAGCTAAAACTCCTTATCCATTACTGTTCAGACTGTACACTTACTTATAGACAGCACCCAACCCATTTCATCATATCCAGATGTCTCATTCTGTTCTTAAAGCCTTGTCCTTATTTATACTGCCTGCCCATATTTATGCTCTTACCTTTGTCCTTTCCCCTATTCTGCCCTCACAGATATTGTCTTTGTGTTCAGTCCCAGAAGCCATTTTCCCTGATTTGCTTTTGGGTAGAGATTCACAACACATTGGCCATACTGTGATAACTGGTCATATTCATGTTCCAAAATCCTAAAAGCCATGAAGTGATGTATGCTTTTGAAAGGGAGCTGTTACTGCAGCATAATATCGTGCTGGATCTCTAAGAAAGAAGAGGGTGAAGCTTGGAAATAATAAGCAAAGAGCAAGAAAGAGGCAATGGGAAATGCAAGTTGTGCGTTTGGGTCAACGCATGATATGTTCCTGTTATTAGGAAGCAACCATTGTAATAGTAGCGTTGCCAGTGCTGGTATAGTAGTAGCAATAATAGTAGCAACAGCAACAGTGCTATAATGTTAATAGTTTTTAAGAAGAAAAGTGATGTTTGCAGTATGGAGGGAAAGGGTTCTGTGGCCACCAGCATCTGGTAATTGTTTTTCCTGTGGTTTGTAGCCTCTCCACTGCTGCTGCTGAGCAATAGGAAAATGGCATCAGTATAGTCTGCTCTGGCATGGACTGTAGATGTTTCTGTAGGTGTTATACCACAAAAGCTTTGTGGCAGCTGCAAGGATAGGAAAGAGCTGGGGACAGGGAATAAAAGTCACAAGTGAGACATGGCAGCACTTTCACCTGAAATCGGGAGGATGAAGGGCTGTTTCCTGCACTCACAACGATGAACCATCCTCCCAGATCAGCCGTGAGCCCCCAAAGATGGTTTAATTCCACCTGAGACTCTATCCTGGGCTACAGATTTGAAGAGTGTAAGGGAGAAAAGAGCAAAATCTTTATAGGTGGGGAGAGGTGGCTGAGAAACTGTTGTTCTGCAGCACTTAGCTGCAGTGTTCTTGATTATGGCAAAATCCACATTCAGTGAGAGCAGAGTGACCAGCACCAAGCAGAGCACTGTTCCTTGGGCTATGTTGCTATTTGCAGGATGAAGAGCCCAACTATGTAAATTTCATATGATTTTCCATATGGCAGACATTAGAGAGGTGCTCCTAGGGCAGCATTTATCTAATGGTGGTTCCTAAATGAGCAGTTATCCCTAAGATTTTCTGACTCTTGGCTATACTATATCCAGAAAGGCTTCAAGTAAAGAAGCTGAAGCTCTTTGAACTGATTTGACTGCTGCAGATCACCCTACAGGGTGCAGCAATGAGTCAGACTCAGGTCAGATGGTCACAGCATGCAACTGGGAACCAAGCGTTCTTGCATTGGCACGTTATCCTCAAATGCTGGCATAAAGCAATTGAAATTTTTGTTCTTCACTCAACATGAGCATCATTAGCGTTACTTGAATTAATAGGAGGCACAATACCTGAGAAATGCTTTAAAACTGTGAAATTGTTAAGTATGATAACACAGTAGAACAAGATCCCCGGTCTGTTTGTATTGATAAATATGAAAATCTGGGCTCCTGCCATCTCACATTTTCAGGGTAATTGCTGAAAGAGAAAATGATCTATGCATCAAGTCAACTCATTAAACAAATTGAGACTTTGAACTACTTGATTTGGGTGCAAATTTAATCACAGAGAGAAGGGGTGAATTGACATTGAACACACTTCCTATCTTCTGCCCTAGGGCCATTTTAGATACTACAGTAACACAATATTCTTATTGTCATTTTATAAGCTAGCTGAAAATCAGCATTATTCTGTGTGCTTCCTTTCTACAGTGAACAGAGGAAGTACTTATTCATACATCTGTAGCTAGAATGCAATAAAAAGATAAACAGAGACTGTAGGGCTCTTAAACACAGGCAGTAGGAGGACAGGGAGTGTGGTGCAGACATGCTGATACTGTCTCCTCGGGGACTGGTGCCCATTTGTTGTTCAGGACTTTGATGTGAGCGGGCAGAAAAGCAAAGAACCAATACCTGTCTACCTCCCTCACATCTTGCTGCTGGTCTGGTTCATGCTTCGGTGCTGCGTAAAGTAATCCTGGCTCCATCAGTGCCCCTCAACAAACTTTTCTCCAGCCTCTGAAGTTGCAACTGCTATCGCCAGATTGCCTGAGGATTAATTTTGATACGTGAACAGGATCAATCCTACTCATTACAATTAGGCAGCCAGAAAATAAATCTTGTGTTCTGTCAGTGTAGGTTTTTCTGTTGTGTTGCAGAGTGCTTAGAAATTTCCTCAAAGCACCTGCAGTGCTCCACTTGTTTCATTTTGACATTGGAAACTTTTTACTTTTGTGTAACCATGGAGTGTTTGTTCAAGACATGGTTCTGTGCCGAGCAGAATCTGTGCTGTATTTACTGAGTGTAAGCCAATACAAAGGGTGCTCACTGTAATGAACAGTGTTTGGAGTGAAAAGTCTAATGAGTATAGATGCTATCAAAGCTGTTCTCTTGCTCAGAAGTGAATGTTAATGCCAATTACTCATGTTTCTTGATTAAATTCTCTCGAACATTAAGTACTGTGGAAAAAATCCGCTATCTCAAAACATGCACATTGCAGTTGAGTCAGAAGCTGGTACCAAGAACTCAGGTACAAAGTGTGCTCTGTGCTCTGACCTGTCACGTAAAATTGCTATTGAAGTGCCCTGGATGGGACTGATAAGAGATGGCAGTGCTGAGTGTTTCACTGGATCACGGTCAGGTAAGTGGACAGCAGACTACCATGTACTTCCAGGGCAAGGGAAGTTATTGTGTAAATAAATGACTGAATGAAGACATTTTGGGCAACCTGGTCTAGTGGGAGGTGTCCTTGCCCATGGCAGGGGGGTTGGAACAAGATGATCTCTAAGGTCCCTTCCAACCTGAACCATTCTATGATTCTATGATTTTACATGGGGAAGTAGGAGGTTCTGCTAAAGATGGGTTAGTTCTCAAGATTTACAGCTGAGTGCTGTATAAACCACGAGAGCCCACTTGTGATCTCTCATAGTTAGTTGGGGCTACTCCCTGGGTTTGACTGGATTCATGTCCATTATTCTGTATGAGAAACTGCCAGGAGGTATTCCTGAAGTGTTTTTTTTCCCATAAATATATCAGTGTGATACAAAAGGGATGGGCACCCCATTATATACCTTCACAGCTGAACTCTGGAATTAGGGAAAATGCACCAACCAAGACAAAAAAACAGCAAATGGTTTCTCTTTAAAAGTGGAAAGGCTTACTGTGAAAGCTACAGCAAGGCATATTTTTTCATATTCGCCAAATCAAAGTTTAAGAGCAGAAGGGACACTTAAATAGTCTATCCTCAGCCACTTCCTGTCTTGGGCAATTGCATGTCATATAACTATCACTACTTTCAGACAGATGTTTCCTAGAGCTGTGACATAGTAACCCCTAAAACAGCCCAGGCACCTTGAGCTACACATCCAATGTAATATGAGGAAGAGAGGGTAAGAGGAATGTTTAGAGTTGAAATAAAACTGAAGTGGCTGGTGGAACAGAGCTGCTCTTCGTTTTCACTTCTGGATTCAGACTGGGCTGACATCTTCTGCCCAAAGTACTGAGGATGCTGTGAGTGCTGCGGAGTATCCACCTTTCAGCCAGCACCTAATCAGAACACTGCTTACTGCTGTGTTCACAAAGTAGATGTATTGTATAAGAGATGTAGGGAGACTGAGTGGCAGGAACGGTGAAATGTCTCATCCAGGGACAGGCAGGAAGCCATTAGCAGAGCTGGAAAAGGCCACAGATGTCCCAACTCCAAAGGCTGCACTTTAAATATTTAACCACCCAATGTTTATCCCATTTGTTATTGATTGATCACAGTGCCTGGAATAAGTAATGTTTTACACTTTGCAAATATCACTTCATAAATCTTCATGCCGGGTGTGTGTGTTATCCCTGCTTTGCCAAATTGGGATGCTCATACACCACATAGGGACAAAACCACCGAAAGATGTTCCTGCAGCACTCAGGTTGGGAAGAGCCCAAAGGCCAACCACGACCCACAGAAATCTCCCCACGAACCTTGCAGACAGCAGAATGCAGAACGCCTGCTCGCACCGAGAGCTATTGCTGCCAGCAGCACTTCAGTTCTCACACAAATTTAACTTAGCAGGAGAAAAAGAAAGAGATTGGAAGTAATGGGGGACATATGAATCACATCTGCAAGTCTTTGTGTAATTTAGCTTTGAAATTTAAGATTTAAACTAATGTATTCCTTGGCCAAAAGTTATTCTAGCTTCTCCGGGCAGGTAGTAATAGAAAGAAATGCGATCTTTTTGATTAAGCCAGAACATTTACTGCCACTGGGAAGTGCTGCACATAATGTACCATGGGGACATGGTGCTTTCTGCAGTTTCTGCTACAACTGCAATATCTTACAGTAAACTTTAAAAAGTGCACTATATAGGAAGTCTCAAATCATCCTCATTAACTGCATTTATATAACAGTGCACACATCTATTAAGGTGTTAGAGACACTTCCAGTAAAGCAAATTAAATTCTGATTTTGCTTCCCAACACTCAGTATAAATCTAGACATCTTGCCCTCTTTCTCTAGCATTATTCCAGAATTGAACCCATTCAATAAGGCTATTAAATTTATGCCTTGCTTGGGCACTTGAGTATTTCCACTGGTGCCAATAGGGTTGCCCACATGAGCTTTAAATTTGCCATTGTCTTATAAAACATAAGCGTGTGCCAGGGACCAAAAACTGCCCTCCAAGACTAAACACAGCACATTGTTGGAAAGCTGAAAGCTGATACAAAGCCATTAATGAAACTCAAAAGGTACAAGACCTTCAGGAGTAAAAAAGAGAACTTACAATATCGAGAAAAGCAATCAAATCCTTGGAGGACACGGGAGAGCTGAAGGTGATGGACAAGCACCCTCATTTCACACGTGCCAGTATTTAGTCCTCTTTCAGGGTCCCATTGCAGTGATGCTGCACAGAGATAAGCTGAATTTCTGCCTCCCCAGAAGCTCACACCTGAGATTTGCACAAAAGGTTTCCCTTTATCTGTAGCTACTTACGAGCCCTACGAAGTCCAGCATTGTCTGCAATCTATTGTTCGGGAAAGTAAGGTATGAGAGAGAGAAATAACTCACCTAAGGCCTCATCACATACTCAAACACCAGCAAATGTGTCCTTCTATTCCACTGCTACATATAAGAAAAATTTAGATTTGCTTGGTAGTAGGCTTTGGAGTTTTGCTTTCATCCAGTCTCATGCGTGAAATGGAAATTTCCTGTTCCTGTCAACCTGAAATGCCTTTGAGGAGGTCACGACTGCTCAGCTAGAAGATTGTAAACTACCTCAGCCTTATTTTCTAATGAGGGATAAACTCAGCCTAACCTTTTAAGTTTACTTTAGGATCATCTTTATGGTCCTGGTAACTCTCAGCTGAGCCAGCGCAGGATGCTTAAGTGATATTGCAGCATGAATAATAAATCTTAACTCGGGACCAAGCAGGAAGCTATTGAATACTGAGGAACGACGCTGT
The DNA here is from genome assembly GCA_013396635.1 of Penelope pileata. Classification (NCBI taxonomy): domain Eukaryota; kingdom Metazoa; phylum Chordata; class Aves; order Galliformes; family Cracidae; genus Penelope; species Penelope pileata. The sequence goes on from WBMW01004026.1 coordinate 626,263, forward strand.
AAAAAGCCACTTCAGAGATCTGTGCAAGCGCAGGGGCTGTGGGCACGTCTGGTTGTCCAAAGGGGATGCACACGCCTGCACTTGGCTCACTGGCTGCAGGAAGGTCTGTGCCTACCTTCTCCCGCACCGCACGTGGCACTGCATACCCACTGCAGGAGCCGATTTCCTCCCTGAATCACCAGACCCCTAATTAAGCTGAACGCTGCTTGATTCAGACAGCCTGTAAACGCCGCATTCATTATTCAGACTTCTCCAGATCTGAGGGAACTGAAGGGAAACAAAAACAAAGCTCCTCACAGGATTTAACACGCACCCTGCTGATCTTCAGGGACCCAGCTTCAGGCACAGCGTGGCTCCAGCACATCATCTGTTGTCCCACGCAAAACAGATTTGGGAAGAAACGCATACCCTCCAGCGGGACAAGGGGCTCTCCTTTTGGAGTGCTCAGAGCCAAGGGACATAGGAATCATAGAATCATAGGATCATAGAATGGTTTGGGTTGGAAGAGACCTCAAAGATCATCTAGCTGCAACCCCCCTGCCGTGGACAGGGTTGCCAACACTTGATGAACAATGGAACAATGCTGGAACGGGAACAGGGGAAGAAGAAACAGGGGCAGCCCTTCCAGGGGTCACTTCTGACTCCCACCACTTCCCTGGAGTGTAGCAGATGCTGCCCATGAGCAGCTGCCAACCCCGGCTGTTGAGCCATTGAGCTCCAGCGTTCCCGTGGCACTCCTACGCCGGCTCCCAGCTGCCCCGTGGCTTGGAGAATTGGAAGGAAACACAATACTTTCTCTCCCACCTGCTTGTGCATTAGTCACAAGCCAGAGCAGTGTCCAAGCCTTTGTATTTGCTCTGTCCCACCCCCTGGGGAAGGATGGGATCTGGACAAAGCTCACGAGAAAATGCAGCTTGGCAAGGCTGCACAAAGAGCCCTGCCTTGTGATGGATCAGAGTGGGTGTCTCCACAGGGCTCTGTCTTGATCTTCTCTTTCTTAAAAGTTGATGGAAAAAATACCGATAGTGGGACAGTGCAAAAATATAATGCAGAAACAGCAAAGCATTACCGTGTAATGGAGTGCGGGAGATGAGGAGTGGAAAAGGCCTGTTAGGTTTGCAGCTGAACATGTGGTTTTAGAGACAATTTGATGCAGAAGTATTTAGAAATTTGGGTTGAATTCAGTGAGTCAGAACAAGCTGAAAGTTGATCTGTTTTCACTTGAAGATGTGGCATTTTATTTCATTTTTCCCAGGCATTGTGACGCTCCCCACATTGATCCATTCAAATGGGACTCGCTGTGGGAGCATTTATGCTCACTCCCTTCCCTTGGCTGTCCTCCCTATGGCAGTCATGACGTGGGTCAGTGTCCGCATTTCTTGCTCCCAGAGCATTCCTCATGCCAAAATCCAGGCTCTTCTGGATCTCTGCATCTCAGCTCTCAACAGCAGCCATCAGTGGAAGGAAGCCAAAAGGACAACCTGGTGATGAGGCCACTTAGCAAAGTGGGTTGACTTCCATCACTGCTTCATAACCCGTGTTTTGGGCTTGCTTTAAAATTCTGTGATTGAAATCTGAAGGCAGATGTCTCAGATCAATCCCACTTTGTTCTCCTTCCACCTGCTTGCTTCTATGGATGTAGGTTTCTTTTTAAAATAAATAAGTGAATAAATAAATGAATAAATAAATACCTCCAAGGAAAATTATGTTTTTCAGGTCGAACAAAACATCCATTTATATCTAAATGAAATATTTTTGAACACATGCAAAAAATAACAACAGCTTACTTTAGGTTGACAAAAAAATTATAGTTCCCTAATTAGATCAACGTAATGAGTTTTTTGCCACAATATCTAAGCACTGTACCCAGACATTAACAATTTCTGGCTGAACAAACATGCTTTCCTCCATGGCTTCCCAAATTTTTATTGAATTGCTTATTTTTCTCTCTCCACAGGCTTCCGTACAGAGGGTTTTTTTAGGAGTCCATTGGGATTATTCACTAAATATATTTTTAATAAGTATATGTTTGCAATTCACACTTTCACATGCATATGTGCACATAACTTATTGCTTTACAAAATAATTGCTAAATAGTTCTGGAGAAAATCCCAAATTCAAGGCTGTTTGGGAACTGCTTCTATTTGCTTTATTCATCATAGAGGTATTTGACGCTGTCTGTGGTTGGACTTTTGGAACATTTCTTTGTTTATATGGAGAAATAACAACTATTAAAAAAAATCATGTATCACTGTTTAGCCAATTATTCATTTGGATTAAGTGGAAGTCTGGTTTTCATGGGCAACTGGCAATAGTTTGTGTATTTGTAAACTACATATTAAGGTGCCCGAAATAACAGTAAATAGAATTTAGACTTCAGAGTTTGAAATTCAAAACTAGGCTTTTCCAATACTGTGATGTGCTCCTCGCAGCCTGGCTTCACTTACTGACAAGTAATGCCAAACAGGAGATGGGATACCAGCAGTGTGACTGTCAGCTGTGCCATTTCCATTGTTCACTCATGTAAAAACTTTTCTTTGTAGAACATTGGTCAAACTTAGCATTACGACTATCAGCTTGATTTGCTTTGTGTTTTTTGTTTGGTTGATTTGGATGTTTTTGTTTGTTTGTTTGTTTTTAAAGAAAACCTATTGCAAAATGATGGCAGACCTAAACAAAACCCTGAATTACAAAGACCAACATATTTTTCAGAGGACCTGATGTACTGTAAGAACAGTTGTAGCTTGATACTGCAGACATACAAAATTGCAAAGATCCTATAAACAGGTGAAAAACATAAAGAAATAAGAAATCAGACCATAATGAGTGAGTTTACAGGGAGGTGAATAAACTGATACAAAAGTGAGTTTAGCTTTCTGCACAGACAAACTGGGAGAGATACCAAAACAGTAAAAAGGGGAAACCAATAAAAATTGCAAAGAAAGAGTCCTTAAGGCTAGAAGTTAAGCTGTGAAAAAACACACTGTTCCCATTTCAGAAATACCAAAGTTACTTGTTTATGTGCACTTTGCAAAAGTAGGAGAAACAGCCAGCCAGGTCTGTGAAGGTGCAGAAGACAACAGGAGAGGACTGAAAAGGGTAATGGCATGGCAATGGAAGCATCTATATCCTTAAGGAATCAATGCTGAGGAAACTACAATAAGGGCGGTGAAGCACTGGCACAGGTTGCCCAGAGAGGTGCTGGAAGCCCCACCCCTGGACACATTCTTGGTCAGGCTGGACCAGGCTCTGAGCTACCTGATCTAGCTGTAGGTGTCCCTGTACATTGCAGGGGAGTTGGACTAGATGACCTTTAAATGTCCCTTCCAACTCCAAGGATTCTATGCTTCTAAGATGCATCAACATTAATCGTATGCAACATCAATGATAAATACCTTTTCTCCTTCCCAACAACACACACCCACCCCCCCCCAGATCTGTAGAAACAACATATTTAGCATTTGTCCTCGTGTTCTAGAACTGAAAATGATGGATTTTCATATTAAAACACCATTATCTGCCTTAGTCGGTGAGGAGCAAGACACTAGATGGGCAGCACTGGGGAAAGCTGTCTTCTCCTATGCATGTCATCTCCCCTCTCTCAGTATTACTGTTTGCAAAGAGGCCCTACCTCACAGACCGAGTGAGAAGAGAGAAACAGTGCAAGGAGGAGACACACTATGTGTGTTTCATTATAGGGCAGCACAAGATGTTTTTAGCCTCAACTGCTAAAGGACTTCTGCACAGGCCCTGTGCTCTACACACAAAACACCTAAAGTGTATGTGTGTGATCAGGATCACCTGGACCTTCCCACTAATTATCCCTCTGCATTAATAACACAAGGAGAAAATGAGAGAATGCAAATATCCAACTGCAAAACTGCAAATAGCAGAAATCATTTATTTTGTCCAAGCTGGCCACTACATGCAGGAACATGTCACATGGTCCCTGCTTCGTCCCTGATGCTCTGTGCCTCCTTTTGCAAGGGCAGAACCTCCGGGAGGAAGGTTGCACAGAGCGTGTGGGAGGAGGAGCTCCCACACTGTTAGAGAAATAACAGAAGGGACAATTGCACATCCCTGAAATACACAGCACCTGCCACAGCAGGGAGGCAGCGAGGACAAATTGACGGAATAGTAGCAGTGCCTGAAGCACCGGAGATGCAGGGTCCCTTGGGCCACCTCCATGCCAAGGACACCCACTGCTGTGGCACAGAGCCCAGAGAGCCCAGCCATCAGCCCCAGATGGTCCTTCAGCCCAAACACAGAGCCGCAGCCACGCTGCTGCCCGAGAATAACACGGCTCTGCTGCCTGCAGCCCTGCTGGGGTCCTAGCAGCCTTCAGTGTCACACAGAGCAAATCAAATTAGTCCCATGGTAAAGATCTTTACAAGATGGCTGAAGTGGGACCTGTCTGCTAGATGGCAAGTTTTGGGGAGGTGGGAATAATCACGCTTTTTAAGGGCTTGGAATGCACTTTCTGTGAGGCAGGTGCTGCTGTGAATAAATAACAGGCTCCGTCGGAGCGAGGAACCTGCAGGTTCCTCCTGCCCGCATGGCACCTGAGCTAATGATGTTGAGCTGCAGGGCAGTGTATCCCATTATCCAGCCCCAGAGCCAGCTGCTCCCCATACCTGCAAAGTCTGTGCAGAAGTCGGTTCCCTTACAGATTGCGTTGCTGGCTGGGACAGGATGTCTCCTGCTTCAGCTGCCCTAAAGGAAGCTCTGCCTGACAGGAGCTGACTCTCTGAACCAAGCAGCATTTTCAGCATAATGTTGAAGTTAAACTTTTCACAGTTTGAAAACAACTCTGGGTGAAGATGGCAGGAGCTGAAGGAGTTTGGCTGGAAACTGCGCTGCCTCCTAATCCATCACTGCTGTGCTACAGCTCTGCCCGTGCAGGCTGCTGCCTTTTTCGAAGGTGCTTGGGAGGGCTTCAGGCTTTTGGCTTTTTTATGCAAGCAGATTTTCATACTTTGATATCATCTCTGACGTGACTTCTGATCCAGTGGAGGTGATGCTGACACTTTTTTTTCACTGGGAATATTTTATTTGTGTGCAGCACTTCTAGGGCATTGCAGTTGCCTGAGTTATTTTGTGAGAAGGGCATTTTGGAACAGCCAGTTTATTCCTCAAAAAAATAAAGAATACAAATCAAGGGGGAACGATGCTTCAAGCTGGCAGACAGGCAAATTTTGGAAAAAGTGGAAGAAAACCTGGTGGAAAGTCTGCATTTGGCTCTCCCTGCATAGGGAAGGAGGGTAACCAGCCAAGGAACACTGTGTGCCTCGGGGAACCCCCTGCTGAAGGATGCTCATCTAAGTGAGAAAGTCAAACACCCATATTCACGCTGAAAAGGAGGCGGCAGCACCTTCTGCAAGCATCTGAGCTACAGAAGGATTTGTTCTTAAAGGCATAAGGAATTAAAGGGCACACTATTTAATGGGCCAGATTGATGTGCACACTGATGAGATATACTTCAAATTGACTGAATGGCTGAAGTACTCTTCTTTTTCCCTTTTTTTTCTCCCTCTCTCCTTTTTTTTTTTTTCCGTGAACAAAGTTATCTGTGATTTTTGTTGTTTGTAAACTATGCCCTTTACTGTGATCCCAGCCAGAACTGACACTGGCAAAATTTTTGGTGTACCTAAAAAAAATTAAAAGAAAAATTTTAAAAATCACTGTGTATCCTAATTTATACCACTTTAAGGCCAATTCATTCACAAAATGACTTTTGGGCTAACGTAGCTGTCCCTACATCAGATCACAGCCTGATCATAGCCTGCCTGCGTGCAGAAGGACTCACTTGGGCACAATGCACATTTTGCCAGCTATTTACCAGCGTAGCTGACCTCTGCTAGCCAAAGAAGAGAAGTGGGACTGCACATCATCATTTTCTCTCCCTTTTCCTTGAATTGATGAGGTAGTCTTTTTTTGTGTGTGTGCATAGTCCTATGAAAGCACAGTTGCTGGGAGCCGGTAGGCTTTACAAAGGGCTAAGCTGGTTGGGATTTTCATTCACACAGCTCTTGCAATTGATGTAGATACCCAAGTGCAAACCTCTGCAATGGGACTGCCACCAGAGTAACGCTGGTGTGGATTTACCTCATGAATGAAAACTATCATTTCAGTACTTGTTTACATGAAGGTGCTCAGAAAAGTTGATCCAAATTTTTAAGTGGATTAGTTAAACTGCATTAATTAAAGCCTTTTGTGGGAGCTGTCAGAATTAAAGTGGCTTTGATTTGATTTGGTTTACTCCTTTTCCAAGGCTAAGTCATATTAAGGCCACTTTAATTGTGAAATGGGAGATTTAATGCAATTTAGCTAATTCACTTTAAACTCCTGTCTTTAGTTAATTTAAATCAACTTTCTTGATTGTCCCTGTATAGACAAACCCGAGCAAAAAGCCAAGACCACAATAATTGAAACAACTAAGAGTAACTTTGAAAAAAGTCTAAATGTATAATAACACAGGACCTTGCTCTCTTTGTCAAAAATAGGTTTGAGAATCACAGGGAAAGATGTCAAGGTCAGAAGAGACACAATGAGAAACAGATCCTCAGTGCTGAGCTGCAGCTGCCTGTCAGAGACAGCATGGCCAGTCCTGCACAGAAACTATCCTCCAGCCTAACAGAAAGGATAACAAGGTAAGAAAATTCGCAGAGAAAAGAAGAGGGCTTGGGCCATGGGCTGAGGAAGGGGAAGAAGAGTGCTGCTCGAGTATAAGAAAGAAGATATTATTTAAAGCTATTCTGATAAATTCTGTATCCTTTCACCCTCCTGCCATCCCAGAGTGCTACCTACAAATTTAAGATTTTCATAATTTCAGGCAAATCTTTGAAAATTCTATCTCTACAGGTTCAAGTTGCTTTCATAAGACACTTCAATGCTAACAAAAATCTATACCCTTTTTGCATTATCTTTTTAAAGCCTGTGGTGATTGTTAATGCAACAGTGCTGCAGACGGTGAACGTTACGGTGAGTGGTGCTCACAAAGACAAGGTTACTGCTGCCCAGATGAATGACTGTGCCTCCGTGTAGATGAGAATCGTTACCCGCCACGTTAAATGAGAGGGAGTGTGAGACAGGCTTCTTGTGCTGCTGAGATCCATTTTAGGATCGAATCATACTCCAAATGGCAGCATAAGTGAGAGTAGAGGTGGTAATTAGCAGGCCTGTATCTATTTGGAGATGTCTGTGTGCATGACTGAGCATGAGTGGCCTGGTGATGAGTGGGTGGAACTCCACGGGGCTGTGCAGCAGAGCCGAGGCAGCAGTGATTAGCTGCCACACGGGGTAAGTTACTGTCTCCTGCAATGCTAAAGATATACTGTACTTAATAGTTCATTGGCTAAATGCATTCAGGTGGTTGATGTTGCCTGGCTGGAAACATTCATTCACGTAATTAGTTTACCTTCCTAGTTTAAATCAAATGGAAAATCCCCCTGTAAGGCACTCTTAAGCTGGTTGTTGTGCCAGTGTTGATCAGCACAGTGCTTTTGACTTTGCAAAGCTGTCCGGTGCTCCCCAGGAGAGCAGCGAGGTCCTTTAATCCCCTGCCTTATCACAGAGCCTTACCACATCCCCTGTAGGGATGCTTTGGAATTTTTTTCTGGATAACCTGGCCCCAAGATTTGCAGCAGCTGCTGATGAAGTCAATGGAAAATGAGCCCTCATGTGACAGAGTGTTACCCGTCAACAGCCTTAATTCCAGAAGTGTGACGGGAGGGAAAGGAGATGACTCATCTCCTGTCAGAAATCCTCTGTGTCACAGATTTGCAGTTATACTGTTTTCCAGAGGAACCTCAGTGACTTGCCCATTATAAATGATCTTCAGGTGACTTCCTTTCCCTTCTCTGGGAGTCATGAAAATTTGACTTAACAAATTAATCTTTTTACTCCATTTCATAGCAAGTCAGATGCCTTTATGTATGGTGAGTATGAAACAGAGAATTAAAAGGAGCATAAAGGAGAGCATTTGATTTTAAAGTATCTGTTTGTCAGGTTTAAGCCAGACCCTCAACCACGCTGGAGTAATGCTATTTAAATCAGCAAATGTACTGCTCCATCTCTTTCTGCCTAACTGGTCCTATTTTGCAGGCAGCAAAACTCAAAGCCTAGACCAGAGTCTAAAATCAGCACTGGCCCAAGATATTTCAGCGTAAGTGATAATGTCATCATCCTCCAGTGCTTTTGGAGAGGGAAGACGGAGTTTTTATCCTGTGAAGCTGAAGAATTCAAATTGAATTTCTCTCTTTTCAAAAAACTCCTGAAGTGTCAGGGCTGGGAAGGAGGGAATCCTCTGAGATCCTCAACATCAGCACAACCACATCACAAAACAGCATAATTCACTGTTTGGCAAGGTGGTACCCATCAAGGCATGCTGCCTTCTACAGAATGTTTGAGAAGGGCAGAGCTTGGATTTAGATTAGCTTTATCTCAATGCATAGTTACATGGCTTTTAGGGGAGAGAACCCTCATATGAATGTTTGGTGCTGATATCATGCCCCATCACCTGCATGGTCAGGTGGCCTGCCTAGTGGATGAGGGAAAGTCTGTTGATGTAGTCTGCCTAGATTTTAGTAAAGTCTGACTCTGTCTCCTACAATATTCCCCTGGAGAAGCTGGCAGCCCATGGCTTGGACAGGTACACTCTTTGCTATGCAAAAAACTGACTGGAGGGCTGAGCCCAGAGAGTGGTGGTGAATGGAGTCAAATCCACTTGGCAACCGGTCACAAGTGGTGTTCCCCAGGGGTCAGTCCCTTGGTTTATTCAGCCCAGAGCAGAGGAGGCTGAGGGGAGGCCTCATGGCGGCCTACAGCTCCTCACAGGGAGCGGAGGGACAGCGCTGAGCTCTGCTCTCTGGTGACAGTGACAGGACCGGAGGGAGTGGCATGGAGCTGTGTCAGGGAGGGTCAAGTTGGGTGTTAGGAAAAGGTTCTTCACTGAGAGGGTGGTGGGCATGGAACAGACTCCCCAGGGCAGTGGTCACGGCCCCACGCTGCCAGGGTTTAAGGAGCATTTGGTCAACACTCTCAGACATAGGGTTTGAATTTTGGGTGGTCCTGTGTGGAGCTGAGACATGGATAGAATGGTGCTTGTGAGGTCTTTCCAACACAAGATATTCTATGATTCTGTGATTTTATTGAGTTTTTGCATTGTTAAGCTCTCAGCAGCAGGGCTGGCTTCTGGAAAGGGCTGGTTGGATGCTCACAGCACTTCTTGTGCAATATTATATCCCATAAAGAGCTCACTGAGTACAGGCAGTTCTTAAACCTGCACACTTCACTCACAGTAATTCCCAGATGGCAAATTCTGCTGTGGACCACAGCAGAAGGATATTGCAGTCTCAAGCCTCATCCATCTGTTTGCTCATATTTGCTTCAGCATTCTTTGCTTTTGGCCTATGAGGTGTATTATAGAGTCCCACAATTATTCTTCCATTTTCATCTTTCTCGTCTCATTTAGCAAACAAATACATTTTGACCTCCTGTGCAGTGAAACACACCATCCAGCTCAGTGTGGTGCAAAGCATGAATCTGCTGCCTTTGGAAACCCTGCGAGCTGATAGCAGGAAGTAGTTGTCTCCTGGACATTTTGTTCCAGTTCCAGTTTAGTGCTTGCTCATGTAAGAAAATAATTTTTGGTCTGAATTCATTTGATAAGAACAGAACAGCTTGACAGTTTCCTATCTTCAGGCATACTTTCCAGGAGGTATAGGAGAAGATGTGGTGGGGAGCACTAGGGGCTTTCTGGCCTTGAATACAGCAGATCCAATAAGCACGTTGGTACAGTGAGGTGGCTGCTGTGACCAAATGCAGGCCAAAGCTGCTGAGTGCCCGGACCCACCTGCACCCTCCTGTGCCAAACTGCATTGTACCTGGATCTAACCCCATTAGTGCCAACTCAGAGGGCTGTCCCTCAGGGTCTTGCTGCTGTGTTGCTGTTTCACTTTGTTTTCTCTTAATACCTGAGAAAACTAATATACAGAGGGGATTTGTAAAACAGGACTGTACAGTATGGATCACATGGCAAACCCAAAGCCTCTATGCTAAGCTGCCAGTGTGTCCTCAAGAATATATCATCCCTACTGACAAGCAAAGTGTGAGCAAGGTGACTATTTTATTCACAGAGAAGCCAATCTGACTTTTTTCCAGCATTTCTAGAACAGAATAACACTGTTCTGTTGCCCTTCATGCAGCTAAAGGGGAATACATTGGGGGAGAGTCAGAGATGGGGCTTCTGTAATGCTGTTTTGTCATTCCTTTTTTTTTTTCACCTCTCTGAGTAGTGAGAAAGGCAAGGCAGGGAATCTGGCTTTGTGTGAGGAAAAGCAGCTTTGTCATCAAGTAGCAAAAGCTATAACTCTAACTGGGAACTGGAGCTAGAGTGTCCAAACCTGGAAACAGAGATCTACCATGAGTTACTGAAGGGTGAGTCCTTGCAATCAAAAGAGCAGTCTGTTTAGAAGTCCTATGCCAGTGGGGGCTATTCTGTTAAGAATCTGAGGCCTGTGAAACTATTCTACAAAACAAAACAAAACAAAACAAGGAAAAAAAAAGACAACACAAGCCAGAAGAACCAGACAATGGGATCATGGATCAAAAAAATTTATTTTCAGATTTTTCAGAGAGAGAGAGAGCAGGTGGTGCTGAGCTCCCTTTATCCATGGCTATGGGCAAGTTCCAGCTGAATTCAGGACTATTATGGGCAACAGTCTGGGTCTGTGCACTTCTTTGTCCTTAGGTAAATGTCCATAGGTCCTTGTAGAAAGTCAAGACGCTTTCACACTGAGTTCTGGAGGATGGAGAGGACAGAAATATGCTATGTTCTGGACATGTCAGTGTCCAGGCCTGTAACAGTAAAAGGAGGATCATCTTGAACATAGACCGTGGCAAAAGAGCAGACTTGACAACAGATGCATGGAGCATTCAGAGCCCTAGAAAACCAGAATATGGTGTGGGTTGGTCAATCTTATATTTCCAGTAGAGCAGTGACAGGTATTCAATTCCTTCTTACATGATGGAGAGCACAAGTGCATTCAACGGACTGGTCAATTCCAGGCCAAGCATTCTGCAGAAATACACATGAGAAAAAACAAAAGGGGAGCAACCACACTATATCACCGTGGGCAGACCCTCTCCTCCCTGCCCTCTCCTTTCAGATTTTGCTCACCAGGTTACTTGCCTGCAAGCCTGAGCTCCTACAGCACATTTTACACCCGTCCTGGGAGATTCTGGTCTCTGAAACCTGCAGCATGGGCCACCACCAGCAATTTAACCACCGTACATGGACAGTAGCACGGTGGCAGGAGCACATATGGGTACTAGCCCTTTGCAAAAGAACTCCATTAAAAGCAGATGTATGGAGATTTCACAACATAGTATACAAAAATGGAGTATGGTTCGGGGTACATAACATTTCCAGAAGAGCAGGGACTGGTCTCCATTTCCTTGTTCCATGATGCAGAGCACAAAAGCATGCCACGGACTAGACAATTCTAGGCCACTTATACAGCTGCAATAGACACAAAAAGCAACAAAGGAGGAGCAGCCACCTTTCACCACCATGGGCAGAACCAGTCCTCTCCTCCCTGCCCTCCCATCTCAGATCATGCTCACCTGGTTTATGGCCTGCCAGCCTGGTCTGCTGGGTTTCTGTAACACCCATCCTGGGCCACTCTGGCTGCCAAACACAGCGACAGGACCTATCACCAGCAATTTGACCACTTTAACATGCACAGTATCATTGTGGCAGGAGAACATATGGGCCCTCTACCACTGCAAAAATCTGCCTTAACAACCCACAAAATGCGACTTCAGCTCTCTAGAAAACCAGGATGGCATATAGGATGGGTTATCTTATCTCTCCTGTGAAGTAGTGATAGGTCTCCATTTCCATGTTCCATGATGGAGAGCACAAATGCATGCCAGGAAAATGCTCAATCCCAGACCAATTATCCAGCTGCAATAGACATGGAAAGCAACAAAGGAGGAGCAGCAGCCACCGTCCATCACCACGTGCAGACCTGGAATTCTCTTTCTTGCCCTCCCATCTCAGACCTTGCTTACCTGTTTAACGGCCTGCCAGCTTGGGCTGCTGGATTATTTTAACACACATCCTGGGCCACTTTGGCCACCAAACACAGTGACAGGGCAAACCAACAGAAAATTAAACCACTGTAACATGGACTGTTGCATGCTGAAATGTTCCCATGCGGGTCTTAGTCCACTGAAAAAAAGTTCCGTTATGATCTGATGTGTGGATCATTCAGCTCTCTAGAAAACCAGGATGGGGTACAGGATGGGGTACCTTATCTTTCCAGTAGAGCAGGGACAGATCTCCATTTCCTTGTTAAGTGTTGGAGAGCATAAGTGCATTCCACTGACCGGTTAGTTTGAGGCCAATCATCTGGTTGTCATAGACACAAGTTTAAACAAATTAACAGCAACAACATTCCATCACCATGGGCAGCCATTGTCCTCTCCTCCCTGCCCTGTCCTCTCAGACCATGTTTGCCTGGTTAATTGTCTACGTTCATGTGCTTCTGCAGGTTTATTATACACATCCTGCAACAAGTACTACCACCAGCAATTTAACCACTGTAACATAGACATCAGCGTGGTGGCAGGAGCTCATTTGGGTCCTAGCCCATTGCAAAAAGTTCCCTTAACAACCCATGAATTGCAGCTTCAGCCCCCTAGAAAACTGAGATGGAGTATAAGTTGGGGCACCTTATCTTTCCAGTAGAGCAGTGACAGGTCTTCATTCCTCTGTTACATGATGGAGAGCACAAGTGCATACCAAGAAAATGCTCAATTCCAGACCAAGCATCCAGCTGCAGTACACATGAAAAACAACAAGAGGAGCAGCCAGCTTCCATCACCATGGGCAGACACCGTCCTCCCCTCCCTGCCTTCTCCTCTCACACCTTCCTCACCTGGTTAATTGCCTGCTAGCCTCCAACAGTGATCTGTCTGCTGCAACACAGCCGTAGAATCACCACAGCTGACTCTAGTACCTGCAGGCTCTCCCTCTGTCATGACTGTGACATAGAATCATAGAATCATAGGAACACTAGGTTGGAAAGGACCTACAAGATCATTTAGTCCAACCATCCTCCTATCACCCGTTACTACCCACTAAATGACTAAACCATATCCCGTAGCACCTCATCCAGATGCTTCTTGAACACTGCCAGGGACAGTGACTCGACCATTCCCCTGAGCAGGCCATTCCAGTGCCTGACCACTCTTTCAGAGAAGATCATGGAGTCCAACACCCTATGTCTGAGAGTGTTGTCCAAATGCTACTTGTATTCTAGCAGGCCTGGGGCTGTGACCTTGGGGAGCATGTTCCAGGGCCCAAACAGTCTGGGGGAGAACTATTGCCTAACATCCAGCCTGACCCTCCTCTGACACAGCTCCATGCTGTTCCCTTGTGCCCTGTCACTGTCACCAGAGAGCAGAGCTCAGTGCTGCCCCTCCACTCCCCTCATGAGGAAGCTGCAGGCTGCCATGAGGCCTCCCCTCAGTCTCCTCTGCTCTGAGCTGAGCAAACCAAGGGGCCTCAGCTGCTCCTCATCTGTCTTGCTCTCTAGACCCTTCCCCATCTTCACAGCCCTCCTTTGGATGCTCTCTAGTTTTCTGTCCTTCTTATGTTGTGGCACTCAAACCTCCACACTCAGTGCTTGAGGTGAGGCCACAGCAGCACAGAGCAGAACGGGACAATCCCTCCCCTTGCCCAGCAGGCAGTGCTGGGCCTGGTTCTCTTGTGGAAGAGCTTTGGCTTCTCTAGCTGAGAAGGCCCTTGTCTGGCCATGGCCGCCACGTGTGTTCTCAAGTGCTGTGCTGTGTAAATCGCGCAGGGGAATGTGGCAGGCTGAGTCCCACTGCTGGGTGCATTGTCCTTGTGTGGCTTCTTTGGTTTTGGCAGATCAGCCCCTGTCTAGATTCAAATCAGTGTCTGAATGAGAGCTCTGTTACTGCCGTTGCATGCGTCAGGGGGACACCACGGTGTTGTGCTGGGGTGCTGGTGGTACAACGTGTCTGCGTCTGAACTTTGAGTGCCGTACCCTCATAGTGAGCCATTGCTTCGCCGTTCTGTGGGTTGTGACATGCCAAGTGCTGACTGGGACATGGTGGTGAGCAGCCAGGAATTGCAGAAGGTAAGTTCTTGTGTGCATTCTTATGTATTATTGGCAAACACTGATTACTTAAATGACTCCTTGGCTTGCTGGTGGATGGGGACTCCCTGGCCAGCAAGTTGGCTTGCTACTGGAATTTTTTAAAACACAAAGCATATTAAATAGAAATGAAATAAATCCCCAAAATGAAGTAAAACAGCATCCTCAAAAAGCAACCCAACCCAAAAGAAAACAAAAACTCAATATGCCAAAAAACTAAGACAACATGCAANTCTAGATTCAAATCAGTGTCTGAATGAGAGCTCTGTTACTGCCGTTGCATGCGTCAGGGGGACACCACGGTGTTGTGCTGGGGTGCTGGTGGTACAACGTGTCTGCGTCTGAACTTTGAGTGCCGTACCCTCATAGTGAGCCATTNCAATCAACAAAAAACCATGCAAAAATAAAAACTAGAAGGTTTCAAAATAAAATCTTTCTGCAGGTTAAGCCAATGAGGTGTCTGTGGTGTTTTTGTTGTTGTTGCTGTTGTTTTTCTCGTGCATATTCATTGGAATTAAATTAATAGAATGTTAGTCACATCACTATGGCTGGTACCAGACACTGCATCTCTATGACATAGTTATTATCTTCTACCCTTTATGTGCAAAGAAATATTTAAATAGTGTAAATAAATAGATCAATAAGTAAAAATGCTTGGAGGGAGTTCAGGTATCTGCAGCAGCTATTTAAGGAACAGTAGCTCATGAAATGTTCAAGACCTCTAAAAGTAGCAGGTCTTACTCACTGCCCATTTTTAAATATTTGTGTGGCACTTGCTGCTGAGATTTGTTGGTTTACAGACTAAATTCTGGAAGGAAAAACCTTGTCAGTTTGACTGATGGTAATATTTCACACCTTTGAAATTAAAGACATTCTAATGCCAAACTCTGCGTCCATGAGTAGCTGGCAGTTCTGAACATATTTCACTGCAAGACATATCTTTCTTTGAAATAAACCAAAGATATTGTGAGGGATTGTCCAGTGCTATCCACTTCAATTGGACACTTGAAAGCAATATAGGAGTTAGCTTCCATCTGTTTGGTTTATGGCAGGCTATCACATACAACCTCTTTAAATGACAAAACAAGAGCCAATGGGCACAAACTGAAGAACAGCAGCTTTCATATGAACATCAGAAAGCAATTCTGTGCTGTGCAGGCAGCTGAGCACTGGCACAGGATGGCCAGAGAAGCTGTGGAGTCTTCTCTTTGGAGATCTTCAAAAGCCACATGGATATGGACCACAGCACCCTGGTCTGGGTGTCCCTACTTGAGCAGGAGGTCGGGACATATGACCTCAGATGTACCTTCCACCACAGCCATTCTGTTATTCTGTGATTCAGGCACATGAAGACTTACTGCAAATCAGCTGACATACGACAGTTGGTGGTTAAGCCCTGCAAACCTTCAAGTTTGGCCCAAAGGCCACCACTACAGTAACTGACTGATACAGTCAGTTTGCATGATGCCTTGACTAGAGACTTGACAGCTAGTGGGCTTATGACAAGCACACTCAGGGACAGAATTCTCTGTGTGCCAACTCGCTTCCTCTGGAGACCACCAAAATGGGAGACTCTATAATTTACAGATATCAGATAACCATTTTCCAGGTAGTGGACCTGTTAGCTGTGCAGTTTTCAGCTGGGACAAATTAAGGTCCTAAAAGGCTCACTTGTACTACATATTTTGTACCTAAGCCAAGAAAGTTGTCTAAGGCAGCTCATCTGCTGGCATCAGTAGCCTTACTGCCCTCGAGGAAAGCAGGTGTTTTCTAGACATCAGTAAAGCTGGGATGAGTACCAAAGCAAGCAGCTCTGAAACAGTTCATTTCTGTGCCTGTGTGTGAAAAGAAGGTACTGAAATGCTGTAATCCTCTAGAATTTTGCACCTGCTTTGTTCTCAATCTTTGCAGGGATAAATAGATTTGTGGGGTGCAAAGAAGTGACCACTCAAGCCTGCAGTTTTTCTAGATGGGACAGGCAGCATAGACATCTGAGAAACCTTCTCATGAGAGCTCCTGCATTTTGAGACACTAGTTCGTACTTCTCAGAGAAGCTCCAGATAAACGTGGACTTTTTGATGCTCTTCTGAATCCAGCACAAATTCTGAACTATTTAAAGCTTTTGTTCACTCGTCAATTTTTGATTCCTCTTTTCACCCAGGAATCTTAATCCCTTTGTGAAGATATTGCTTAATCTATCTCAGCAAATAAGCACATATAAAGTAAGGAGTTAAGTGCACCTTGGTCAGCTTTGCAAGCTGCAGAAGGTGCTGCAGTTTAGAGATGACAGAGTAAGTCAATAGTACATAAATCCTGGCTGCATTTTTTTTTTCATGTTTCCTCTATAATGAATCCTCTGGAAATCTAGCACAGCTGGGACTTGAGCAAGGGGCTCTTTGGCTCCCTATATAGCTGCTTCAACATGAAATGCAGTGATAGTCAGAAAAGTAACTGCATAAAAATGGCACCTAGGTGCTGTAAATATGTGCTCTCTGTAGGTCTCCTGAGGCATATGTGCTGAGTTTAATGATCAATTTTTTCTTCTCTCCCTCTTTCCTGTAGCTAGGGATGTGCTAGTCATGTTGTACTCAGCTCTCCTGCCTCTCCCATAGCATTGCCAGTTAATGTTTGATTCCAGAAGCTTTGCAGTTGGCAATGTTTTAATAAGCAGAAAGAACACAGCTTGACTCTCAGGTAACAGGCTGAGCTAGCTGTGCTGGCAGTCAGAGAAAAAACATGGTATTGACTTGAAGACTGAGTGAATTTGGGATAGAAATTGCGGAGGAGGAATAAATGTGGCATACCAGGATGTCACTTTTACACTTTCCAGATGATAACTGCACTTTAAAGTGGAGAATCTCTGACAGTGACGTCCTCTTTTAAGCATCCAACATCTATGCCCATACTTGGTCCTCCTATAAACCCCTTGCTTTTGCAGCTCTGTCTGACTCACATAGTACACTCTTCATAAAATGCACTGACACAGGCTCTGTTTATGAAAGTTACTCAAGTTTGTTTCCAACTTAGAATTCCCATTTTATGAGGAGGAGGCTGGGTTAAGAGAGAGAAGTTTGCACTGGTTGGGCAAGGACATTGAAAAGCATTAACTGAGAATAAAAGCTGCAAGCTAAGTAGCACATATCTGATTGTGTTGCATTAAAATGTTCCTAGAAACTCTTTTCTCACCCCTCACTGCAATATCTTATGGGGCATCCATGATATCAGCATCCAAGAAAAGTTTATTTTAGCACCTTCTGTTCCAGAAGTCCAATTCTCAGATACCAATTTTTAGGAAATTCATGGAATCATAGGACATCCTAAGCTGGAAGGACCAACAGAGATCACTGAGTCCAGCTCCTGGCTCCACACAGGACTACCCAAAATTTAAATCGTATGTCTGGGAGCGTTGTCCTAATGCTTTTTGAGCTCCAACAGCCTTGGTGCATGGGGAGCCTGTTCCAGGGCCCGACATCCTCTGGTAAAGAACCTTTTCCTAATATCCAACCTGACCCTCCCCTGACATGCCCTCGGGCCCTGTCGCTGTCACCAGAGAGCAGAGCTCAGCGCTGTCCCTCCGCTCCCTGTGAGGAGCTGTAGGCCGCCATGAGGCCTCCCCTCAGCCTCCT
The DNA here is from genome assembly GCA_013396635.1 of Penelope pileata. Lineage (NCBI taxonomy): Eukaryota > Metazoa > Chordata > Aves > Galliformes > Cracidae > Penelope > Penelope pileata. The sequence continues at coordinate 644,078 of WBMW01004026.1, forward strand.
CTGCTCTGGGCTGAACAAACCAAGGGACCTTAGATGCTCCTTGTATGTCTTACCCTCTAGATCGTGGATATTCAACTTTCTGGCTTGTCTGGACCACACCGAATAAAGAGGAATTGTCTCAAGCTGATGTTTTCATTGTTGCCGAGTGACGGGTGAGTGTCCGGGACCAAGCCAGGGCACTCTGTAGGGAAGAGCCGCCACCATGATGGCATGGGGCAGGGGTAGGGCTAATTACAGCTGTCCTGGGCTGCGTGCAGCCTGCGAACTGTGGGTTGGACATGCCTACTCAAGCCTCTCCACCGTCTTTGTAGCCCTGCTTTGGATGCTCTCTAATAGCTTTATGTCCTTATATTGCAGCACCCAAACCTGCACACAGTGCTCAAGGTGAGGCTGCATCAGCGCAGAGCAGAGCGGGACAGTTCCTCCCCTCGCCTGGCTGGCACTGCTGGGTGTGATGCACCCCAGGTTACGGTCGGCCCTTTTGGCTGCCAGGGCACACTGCTGACTCACAAACGACCCCCAGATCCCTTTCCGTGGGGCTGCTCTCCAGCCTCTCATCTCTCAGTCTGTACCTGTATCCAAGGGTGCCTCATCCCAGGTGCAGAACCCAGCAAATAGTAGATCAGATGGAATCAGTCAGTTGCCCAAGATATTTGGTATGTCACTGAGGGGTTACAGAGGTGGCAGAGGGAAGGCCAATTCTAGGCATCACAGCAGCTTGCCCACAGTGCCCCGATACAGAAGGGAAGGAGAGCCGTGGTGAAAAGGCAAGCCAGAGGCTAACAGTAGCTCGTGTCCTCTGAGGTTACAGGCTCTGTCCTTGCTGGCAGACCCTGCAGCACAGAAATATCTAATTTATTTTAAGGAAAGGGTAAAAAAGGGTTAGAAGCAGGAAATCAGGCTTTTTCCTTTTCTGGAAGAGAGAGGCTGTTTGAGAATAAGCTGATTTCGCATCGGCAGCTCAGGGTGACGCACTTCCAAGAGCCACGTCCCTCAGGACAACACCCTTGGCAAGAACAGTCAACCCCCTAGGAAACTTGTTAGTGTGAAAGCCAAAGTCTGTGTGCAAAGGACTCTAAAGCCTGTTTCAGAGGACAAAGAGGCTCTACAAACTGACCTACACAGGGATGTTTCCACCCTCAGGAGAAAAACAACCCCATCCACCTGCAACAACTCCATATCAAAACCAGTGTCTCCAAAAGACATCAAACCACTGGATTATGAGGCCACATTTGACAACAAAGATCACAATCAAGCCTACTTAAAAATCACTAGCAATATATGATTCAGGGAAAAGTCAAAAGCAAAGTGAAAACAGTCATTTGTTTGCCTCTCAAAGACATGTTTGCAGCCTGATTATAATAGTCCCAGAGAATCAGAATGTGAAAATAACTATAAAGAAAGCTCTGAATGTCATACTCTACTGTCCAAACTCTGCATAATATAAACAGTGAATAAATGTTAATGGAAAAAAGGTAAATGAGTTACTTTCAGAATTTGCTTTTAATAGCTACTGTGTTATTAATAATATAGTTAGATAATTATTTTCAGCCATGTCCTTGGATCCACTAAAATAATTACATGCTCCAGGACAGCAGTAAAAAGATGAGGAACTCCATATATCTTACTGACCAGATCTATAAATATGCTGCTAAAAATTAGTAATCGTTGTCACAGCTGGCTCGAGAGAGACTTGTTGGCTAATTATAGATCGAGCTGTGCATTAAAATTAATGCAATTTTCAAGATATTATAGTAACTGTACTGTTCCTTAGATTGATAGATGGACAGTCTTGGAACCTGAAGTGTCTGAGTAACCTCTGCAGCTTGGTCAGTGTAACAACAAGTTTTCAAACACCATTATCCAGCCACACCTCAAGTAGAAATGCGATCTGGGATGGGTCATTCCTTGGCCATGGAGTTTGTAACCTTTCAAGACACTGCTGACTGGGATGAACATGTGCCTGGCGAGGTTTGGACTGAGATCACAACAGGTGCAGCAGAGAACACCAGAACATTCTCACATTTTAGCAGCCCTGGACTAGCTGCCAGATTAAAAATAAAACACTCAGGCATTTTTCTAAGTCAGTCCTATTTGGGATCTCACAGTATAATATCTATCCTGTTCAACTTCCAGATCTGAAGAATCTGTAGCAGAAGTGCTAAACACAGTACATAATGCCCAGGTAAACTACTCAGATTGTGAGACATCGACCATTACTTTCTGATTTTGTGCTTTACAATATTTTGCATGATGAGCTCTCAGTTCATGATTAGTAACCGTGCCACAATATAAACTTTACAGAATAATACTAAAGACTCCTCAAACTCTATGTCAAGAGCATGAAGCTGTCACAGTCATAGAATCATTGAATATCTTGAGTTGGAAGGAGCCAACAAGGACTATCAAGTGGCTCCACACGGGACCACCCAAAACTCAAACCCTGTGTCTTAGAGCGTTGTCCAAACACTTCTTGAACTCTGGCAGCTCTGTGCCACGACCACTATCCTGGGGAGCCTTTTCCACGCCCACCACCATCTGGTGAAGAACCTTCTTCTAATCCCCACCTGACCTTCCCCTGACACAGCTCCATGCCATTCCCTCGGGTCCTGTCGCTGTCACCAGAGAGCAGAGACCAGTGCCTGCCCCTGTGAGGGAGCAGTAGGCCGCCATGAGTCAAGCAGACTCGGTGTATTACATGTGCATGATTAGAAGACTTCATAACTATTTTCAAATTGTGGATAGTTTGAGAAATGGGAGAAAGACAGGGTATATTGGCAAGTCATGCTTTCTTATGTATTATACACAGAATTTCCAGGATTTTCTCCAGGAACAAAATCTGAGTCTGAGCGGCTGACAAAGGTTAAAGGCCAGTGAGCACAGAGTCAATCTTTATCACCTTGCACTGTAGCTTGATCACTAGGAAAAAGAAACAGAAAAGGAAAAAGCAATACAAACTGCAAGCTTGAACATCAAAAAGACCAAGCAGGATGTCAGACTGGAGTGGGTTACTTCCACTTGCTTTATCTTTTTGTTTCGGCTAAAATACTATTAATATTTTAGTGTATTGACCACTGCATATTTTTCTGGAGCAACACCTTTAAGAACCAAGCCCGTGCAATGCAGAGATGAATGTGGATTTTTACTGGTTGAGATCAACTGCAAGAAACAGCATTGTAAAAAAACAGACAAAAAAATGTACTGAAGCTAAAGGTTTTTTTTTCATTTTTGTTGTTGTTTATTGTTTTAATTTGAATTGAATTTTCCATTTACCTGTGGAGAAAAGAGTATCTGGTCACAAAGAAGCTGGTAGTCAGACTGCAGCATTCAATTACAAGTAATCTGCATTACTAGGTACTGTTAATGAGCATAAAACTATTTTGATCCATCAGAAATAGGCTTACTGTATGCATTTAGAGGTACACAAAGCAAAAATTACAACCGAGCTAAAATCCAGCCCATTATTTAGTACTGGGATATTAATTATTGACCAGATTCTTATGACACTGTACAAGCTGTCTGCCACTAGTAGCAGTCATTCTTCTGAATGACGTGTTGGAAGCTAGTACAGGAAAAATGAACACCTAAAATGTAGAGCAATAGCACAGCCCAGTGGCTTATCAATGAATAAACCACTACCTAAGAGACCCAGTAATCCAAACAATTTAATGTTGTATTTTCCTGAAAAGTCTGGAAAAGGAGAGATGGGAAATTATTCTAGTGTCAGATAGAAGTAATCTTCATTGAAACTACTTTTCTTTATTCAAAATTACTCTATAAACTGCTTCCAATTATGCTGTCTGTAAAATCCAGTTGTCACTCTTATGCCATTTTATATAGAATTATTTCGAATTACTATTCAGAATTATATTTAAAATAATGGTTTTTTAGAATAATTTTTGTTCTACATTCTATTGTTATTATAATCCCATTGTTGTCAAAAATTATACTGTTTCTCATCATTCCTTTACATACACACTTGGACCTGCTTTTATTCTCTTGTATATTTTGCATATAACCCAGCAGTCACCTGAAAGCTATCTGCAGTGACTTTCCCATTTATTCCAAAAAATATGCGCTGCCTGAGAATCACACATGCAAACACACACTCCACAGATTAGTCCTGGGCATCTTATATTCTGTTATAGCTACGTACCAGAGGAAAGGAGCTCCTCATTGTTGCGTGGGCATCAGTCTGTACCCTGTCATTTTCAAAAGCGCCCACAGACTGATGGTGGAGACATCCGGTAACACCACCTTGGGCATTCATATTGCAGCAAAACCTGCACAGGACAGAGTTCAGAGCTGCAGTAGGGATATGCCAGCTGGGTAGGAAGGAGATGGGATGGCAGATGAGGTGCTGGTTTTAACTGCCATAGTAAACGGTGAAGAGAATAACCTGACAAACACAAGCAAAGTTGTTGAAGGACAGCAAATTCCTGGTCCCATTACCCATTTCAAAAGGGACTGTATGGTTTTAAGTGGAGTTACCTGTGATATACCAGCACAGGGACTCCTAAATTTTTAGTTAGAACTTTTGAAAGGAAAAAGATCATGTTGTGACCAAATAAGATTGGGGGGGAGGGAGAAAGGTGGGGAGGATAAAAAAGTAATGAAAAAAAAACTTTGTGAATCAGAAGTCAGGTCAAAGAGGTTATGTTGGTGGTGTAGTAAACATCAGTCCCCAGAGGTTAGATAAGCATAAATTTCCCTATATCACCAGAGAAAACAATGTGCCTGTCCTAGATATTCCCTAAACTGATTGCTTCAGAAGATGTTTCAGATAAAAAATGACCTTGCACATGGAGTCAATTTGCTAGACAGGGTATAGCTGACACCTATACACCAGAAGTCTCTAAATTTGAATTTTAGCACTACATTTGTCTTTGAGAGTTCCCCTCAAGTCTCCATTGTTGTTATTCCTACGGGTAGCAAAGAATTGAATTAAAATAATAATTAATAATAAAGCTAAAAATGAGTCAGACTCTGCTCTGTATTCGGTTCTTCCAGATTTCTGTACAGCCCCAGAGAAAAATAAAACTAATCTGCTGCTGGTTAGCCCAGCAAAAAAAGCAAAGGTACACCCCTCCAGTAACAAAGTTTCTGGGCGTTTACAGATGCATGGAGAGACACAGTCAAAAGAAACGCTCAGCGCCATCGCGAACTCAAGGCACTGATGGCTGCAAGCAGCATTAGTTTCACAAGATGTAGCCTAAAGGCCACATGACACTAACTCTGCAAGAGAAATATCACCTCTAAGTTGTTGCATGGAGCTTGCAAGGAGACTCTCAGTAAGCTTTTATGCATCAGGAAGTCCCAACAACTGGAGAAAGTCAGAAATAACATCTCTGATGGTGGTGGCAGTGACAAGACCCACAGGGAGATTCGTGAGGGCAAGCGTCAGAGATAGCTGGACACAGAACCAGACACAATTTCCAATTCATAAGCTGGATGTGGTGCCCTATTTTGAAAGGAGCGGAGGATTTGTCTGGGTCAGTCTTGCTTTGACACTCATCTTCAAGGCCAGAGTATGGTCACTGGCCAGCTTTATTTCTTAGGACACAGGCAGCAGACAGCCCCAAAGCAGTAACCTGATGCGTTGCCTCTACGCAGAGTTGAAGCAATGCAGAGCTGCAGTCCTTGCAGAGGGCTGCTTAGAAATCCCTCAGGGCTGGAAGGCAGTCAGGGATGCAAGCGCCTATTGTGAGGCTTCAAGGAAATACAACCACCTAAAATCAGGGCCCAAGACTCAGTGAAGGGGCTCTTACCAAAAACATGTCCTTGGCAGCAGCAGCTTCAGAACATGTGAAGCAAGCACGCCATGCACATCCCTTCACTCATCTGAATATGGCCCAAAATCCAAAGTGAGGTTTCAACAGTCCTGTTCAGGTACAACCAAAAGTCAAATGTGTCTAAACTTGGTGTGCTTTGCTGGTTGACTTTATTGCAGTGGGACGCAGTGACACTGCTGTACCTGCCAAAAACCTCCCCAGGCCTAGTATGGATGACAACAGCATCCTTCCAAAGCAGCATCTTTTCTGCCTTTTTCTCTCAGACCAGATCCAGTAGTTTTCTTCCACAGTATCTCATGCATATGCGTTCCCTGGATGACAGAAAAGGAAACTCAAAAACAGAGGAAAGTCCACAGCTGTGGAGCTCAGCCCCATAGAGATGCTTCCCAGCAAGCCTTCACGTGGCACTGTGTGGTGTGACGGAGGACTTGTTCTGTCCTAAAGAGTCTCCCTGTTTGCTGATCAGGAGCCTCCCTGTTCAGTTGCTCTTCTGTGTATCACATTCTTTCTTGATGTCTGATTAGGGTTGACATTCTCTTTTCTCTTTTGATAGGGCAAACTTTTCTCCCTGTTATTCAGAGGTGGTCTTCCACCTCTCTGGCACCACATCTGCTCATCAATGCATTTTCCCCTGCTTGGATTTACATCTTTGACTGAACTTTATGCTGGTGTAGTTGGCCCCTCAGAGCTGGTGGCTCTTGGCACTCCTGTTCAGTAGGAGTCTGCAAACTTTGACTTGTCTGTGAAGCTTTCTCTCCTTCCATCGTTCTCAAAGCCATCTCTGGATCCCATGTTTTCTCCATCTGCTTCCCCGAAATCTCTTCCATGAGTTCTGGCAATCCTCTCTCTGGGCAGACAAAACCTCCATCAGGAACCTCCTCAAGAACCACGTCCATAATTTAATCACTGAGACACTATCACAACCAAAGTGCAGCTCCTCCAAGGCAAACAACAGGAAAACAAATATTCCACTCCCTTTTCAAGAAGCTTTGGATCTTGTTTCACCAACAACACAAAACATTCTGTGTATTTTTTTTCTCAGTAGCTGTGAGATGTTGGCAGTGCACGCAACTACGCTATGCCAGAATGATGTTTCCAATGATAATATATTTTTAATTCCAGTTGAATCTGGGATTTTTCAGATGAGCCTGCACACTGGAATAAAGCTATCAGTCCTCTCCTAGAAAATTAAATCAGTGATGATCTTTGGATCAAAAATCCCAATGGTGAAACCTAAGCATTCACATTTCACCTTATAAGCTAATTGTTCTTGATGAAATATAAGTTAAAACACAATAATGTCTAAATTTGGAACTATTATGATGTCTTCCCTTCTGAGAGACTTCACAGAGGAATATGCAGAATATTTTTTCTTATTGTTTGTGCATTGTTCTCTTATCATTGACTATTTCTATTCTTGTGTTAATGATAATTCAAGGTTCTCCCCAAAGCACTGCCATATGTTTTCTTTGTCTTCAGAGGACTATTACCTGAAGGTCTTATTTTACAAAGTAATATCATATTGTGTTTCTCCTGCCTGATTTTAGCATTTGCTATATGTTCTTGAAGAATGCCATGACTTCCAGTGCTGACATGTGGTATTGGAAGCTGAAGATCCTACAAGATTTTTCTACTCAGGAAAAGCAGCAGAAAAAACTTCAAAATATGGTTCAGCTTCTCAGAAATCTAATTCTGGTCCTTGCTTTTCATTACTTTTCCCCTTTTCTGATCACTTATCACAGGAAGGAAGCTTATTTAATTCTATTTTTGCCTCATCCATCATGAACTTTGTCTTTTCCACGTGTATATGACATTTGCTTTTTGCCTTCCCCTCTCAGCATCTGAATTTATATACTTTCAGGTTTGTAACGGTTTCAGATAGATAAACTGTGTCAGCCACAAATGACTTGGATTGTGCTTGACGTGTTTCCTTTCCTCACTCAGAAGGTGAAGATTTTCAACAAAATTATGTATGTCCTTTTTGTCTAATTTCCTGCTTTGACTTGATCTTTTCACTCTCCTTGAAATCAAAGTGAGTAAGTACTAGGGGACGATGTAATTCACTTATAATTGAAACAATAGACCATAAAGGCTCCTTGAGAGCAATTACATCTATCGAGTCAATGAGTCAGTTGTGCATTTGCACTAAGTTCAAGCTGTAAAGTATATTTATGATTTTTTTTTTTTTAATGAAAGTCACTGCTCAGTCTTTAAAGGCAGAACAATGCATCATCAGAGAGAGAGGCTTAAATGTGAATCTACATGAGTAATGTGCATAACTCTACAGGAAAAAGAATCCAGTACACCATGTCTGCTGGCTGCATCCACCCAAAGAGTTAGTACGTGGTGAAGGGAGCACAAGTCTTATGAGGAGCGGCTGAGGGAGCTGGGATTGTTTAGTCTGGAGAAGAGGAGGCTCAGAGGAGACCTCATCGCACTCTACAACTTCCTGAAGGGAGGTTGTGGTGAGGAGGGGGTCGGCCTCTTCTCCCAGATAACTAATGACAGGACGAGAGGGAATGGCCACAAGTTGTGCCAGGATAAATTTAGACTGGATATAAGGAAAAATTTTTTCTCTGAAAGAGTGGTCAGGCACTGGAATGGCCTGCCTAGGGAGGTGGTGGAGTCACTGTCCCTGGCGCTGTTCAAGAAGCGTCTGGATGAGGTGCTAAGGGACATGATTTAGTAGCTTAGTGGGTAGGGATGGTGATAGGAAGACGGTTGGACTAGATGATCTTGTAGGTCCTTTTCAACCTAGTGTTTCTATGATTCTATGATTCTATACGTGTGCAATGAAATCCAGCCTGAGACATCATGGTTAATCTAAGAAAACTAAAGTAAAAGTCAACATTAAGTTTGCCAGAGCTGTGCTCAAGATGGAATGTTGAGAAGGGGATAAACTGCATATTACTAAAATTAGAAGTGACTAAATGCCTTTGTTTGCTTTTATCCCCAACTACATCATAGGCTGACTTTGCTGAGAAGAAGTTGAGAGCAGAAAAAATGCAATTAGCTCGTATTTAGCCAGCTGTCCAAGAAGGATTCTGGGAAATCAGATTCTGTGCAAGGCACTGGACTACAGATGAGAGAGCCTGAGATCAGCTGCTGTGTCAGAAACAGCTGTACATGTGATTCCATGATCCAGCTGTCTGTGCCCTGACACCCTCTGTGGCCCTGGGCAAAACTCTCAGTTGGGTACCACCCCCAAGCTATGTTATCCATAAAATGGGGAGCCAAGACGTTTTTTTTTTTCTCTGCCTTTTTGGGATCACCAGAAAGACACCTAATCCTTCATTAGGCAGTACAAAATCTGTAATCTCAGAGGCTTTGCACGAGTATAGCAGCCTTTCTCCTACTGCATCATTTACCCTTTGGTTGAAGGGGTTCACCCTTTCTGTGCAAAGCAGAGCCAAAGAAAAACCACATTCACCGGCTGAGTTACTTGGGCTCTAGCAGCTGTGTGATCTCATCAGCATGGAGGTTCACTCAAGCTAGGCAGCACCATGTATTAGAGTGAGCAGTTTTGCACTAACATGGCTGCATTGCTTCCAGCATTTAAGCTCATAGTTTGTCTCTTCAGCACTATGTAAACACAGCAGCACATTTGGAGCCCGCTCAGAAATATCTACTGCACCGCTACAGTGTGGCTTTGCAAGATATATGTGCTCTATATGTCTTATGTGATGAGGCTTGTTCTCAGCTCTGCAAAATGCTCTTTACCACGGTGAGCATTTCAGCTCCATTTTAAAGGTAAGCATGCATTAAAGTGCTTTTCACAACAGAGATAATTGAGTATGTGTATAACATCTATCACAATAAGAGCCAAATCTCAGATCTCAGACAGACGCTAGGGTACAATCATAGACAAAAAAAAAAAAAAAAAGAAATCAGAAGTCTTTCAGTGCAACGCTTCTCATCAGCAAAAAATCCATTAAAAAAAAATCAAGTTGCTTCTATAATACCTAATTCTACAGACTATATGGGTACTATTGTAATATAAGTAAAACTACTGCCACTACTACTACTAATGCTGTCATTTGTGAATTCTCCTCTCTTTTTTAAAACTGCCTGTTCTTTTTGCTTTCTTAAATCATTTTTATTTTTCTACTTCAAAAATTATCAAGTCATTAAAAAGAAAATGGAATGCTCTTATAACAAATACCAAGTAACAACAAATGCGCACATCCAGGTTATAAAGATGAGGTTTATAATGGCAATGCTGATAGATCGTTACTGTTACCACCTCAGCGGGGCACCACCAGAACAAAGTGCTCCACAAAAATGACATACTGAATGGTACAGAAAATAGCAAGAAAGTCCTGGTGTTTTTTTTTTACTGTTACATCAATGAGACGGCAACCCTGGTTTTCTTAGCTTAGTTTTGGGGTTTCATTGGGGATTTTTCTGAGATGGGGAGGAGGTTACTAGAGAATGTTGGTGTTTTTATCTGCACCATTTTAATTTTTATATTTCTCCTAAATTGTCAGGGGTAAAACACTATTTAAATACCTCTTACAACACTGGTAACAAAGAGAAGAGAAACTGTAACTTTCCTTTCATGAGGTCAGATGTTCTTCAGGAAAAAAATACAAGTATTCCACAGCCTTTTATGATTTCTTTCTGTTTCTTCACAGAATAGCAGCAAATTATCATAAGGACAGACCACCTGCAACTCTCACTTCATTGAAAAGGTGATGGAGACACTGAGCATTTTGCCACATTCAGGCCAGATTCTTTATTTACAATGACGTTTATTTAAAACTGATTAATGGGTCTGTGCTAACGAAGCTGATGCTCAGAAAGGAAACCACCTGTCACCAAGCACCTCATCCAAGTTCATGTGCCAGGTGGTCAACCTCATCGACCACCGGTTTCTGAATCTTCCAAGCCATTACTTCTATAAGCATCCCTGGCACAAGCATCCACAGCTCCTCCAAGCTACAGTACCCCTCCTGCACTGCCTTTGAAGGCATTTCCAGAAAGCTTATGAACTTCTTGCTAAGACATAGACTTGTTGAATGATAAAAATTGTAATTAAAAATTTAGAACTGAAAATTCCCTAATTCTGAGTATGCGTAAGGGCTCTTATTTTCTGAATTACACAGACATCTCATATAGTTTATACTGAAAGACATACATATTTCTCCTCTCTGCTCCTGAAGAGCTCCATTCATAATAAACTAAAATGTACAACACAACTTGGCTGCCAAAAAAAAGAGCACAGAGGAATACAATTTACCTATTCCATATCTAGTTGGAAGTAGGAGGGAAAACACAGGCAAACACATTTTCAGAAGCTTTTTAAATGACATAAATCTGGGGTGCATTGCAGCAAGCAAAAGTCATGTACAGTTTGAGCTCATGTTGACTGGGTTTTCAGTCTGTGGTATAATGAAAGTGTATCTACAGAATCTGGATCTGTCTTAAGCACTCATGCAGCTGCACTGGTATGCACAGCACTTGCACACAGAGTGCACGACATGCTGGGAATGAACAGCAAACTGAGATTAGGACAATGGATGCAAAGCGTAAAGCTAGAAGATACCACAAACAGCTTGCAAAGGCACACTTCCTTCTCTTCAGGCTTAAACCAATCTCGTGTTGGGAAGGTCACATCTGTTGACCATCGCCTGGTTTCCACTCTTCAGCAGAGCACAGAGGAAACAAACACACGAAGATTCGGATTGGGGCAGTTCAGAAAAGAGCAGTGTCTGTTATGACAACTTCTGACTTCCTGGGCATGAGTTGGTAGGATTTTCCTTGGCTTTAAAACCATCGTTTCAATACTCACCATGCCTGTGAGTCAAAATGACTGTGCCAACAAATTAATGTAATTTCAGCAGGGGAGAACAGCTAATCAGAGTAGGAGGGTGGAGGAGCTGAGAGACATTAAAGAACATCCTGAAGGAATAAATTGCTGCCCTTTTTTTGTGGATACTTTTTTGATTGCTTTCTTTTGTTGTTCCTGTTGTATTTTCTTCACATGCATTTGATGAAAGATGATTAAAAAATATAACACAAGGAAGAATAGAGAAATTCTGAAAACATGCTGTGTCTGCCAGAAGGGGTCTACAATTAAGGAGAGAAAGGCTGTGCATTCACTTCCCATTGCCTTTTCTTTAGGCTGGAGAGATGATGTGAGCTGCATCTGTCCTTCAGGTCTCATTCTGATTCACCAACCAACCTTTCACACAGGAAACTGTTACTGAGCTGGCAGCTCCTACCTGACAGCATAGGACTGCAGAAAAAACATTGGTTTTCTGTCCCCTAGGCCTGCTTGGCCTGCAACCATGGACCTGGACAGCTTCCAGAGTGTGAATGTGGTGATAAGGCAAGGCAGAAAGGATTCAGAAGACATACAGCATTACACTGGGCACCAGCAAGGAAGGTAATGTTATTACCATGATGCTGGCAAATGATACTGAAGGGTATTACAGTGCAAACTCAGCCATAAAGTCATAATCTATCCCAACTTTTGGAAGTGACTGAACTAAATATTCAGGCCAGTAGGGAAAAAAATAAAAGTCATTTGTAAGAGTATTCAGTGAAAAAAAAAAAAAGTGAAATAATAGCCTTTCCTCTTTCATATGTGACATACACACAAGAATAGCCGAACAGCATCTTACCTACTGGCTTTTAATTCAGTCTTTGTTCTCGTACAGCCCTAGACTTTTTTTACTATACTGGGGCATAAGCCAACATCCACTATTTTGTGGAGAGGTTTTTCATTATGTTTTTCCTTCAGAGGTGAAACACTTTGCACTCACCGATACTGAACTTTACTTTATTGATTACAAACTCTGTCTCCAAGTTTATCACAATTACTTGAATGCTAATGCTGTCTTCAAAAATAATTGCATCTCTTCCCAGATTGTTATCTTTGGCAAACTGTACAAGAGTATGTTCTATATTAACAGGAAACTTGGTAACAAGAACATCCAGTGTTTCTGGAAGGAGGCAAACCTGTCAACTCCAAATGCCCTCAGTGGTGGAAAATGAAAAATTATAAAGTTCTCTTTGAGTATAAATTTTAAGGAAGTTGTGCTCTCTGCACTGTAGGAATTTCCTCTGAATGAGGACAGTCCTCTTGCTGAGACATTTTAGCTCATGACTTCCTCCAGACAGTGGAAACTTCTTCATGCCTTATCACAGAAGGTGTCCTCAAGAACTTGGTGAGTTGGACTTTGTTCATGTGGGGTATCATCTGGGTTAAGCAGTGCTCATCTGGACAGCTTTTATAGTCCGTAAGTGAGGACATTTCATAAGGATATGCCAAGAGTTTTACTACTGCCAAAACAAAACTGTTTTGCCTTTACCCACAGGGTCAAAGAGCTAAACTGAATTAGCTGATATGCTTTGTTCTGAACAAACCTATGTTGGCTGCTTCTTATAGGCTTATGATCCTCTTGGGATGAGCAAATAATTCATTTCAGTATTTTTCCAAGTATCAGAGCTGCAATGTTTGATTTACAGTTGTGAGTCCTCCCTTCCTCTGTTTTCAAAAGTCATTTTATTTATTTTAAAATAAATCATCAGAGTTGCCATGCAGGTTACACTCATACAGATGAATGGAACAGAGCGAGGAAAGTTCCTGGGCACTGGGACTGAATCCTCCCTGTCTTGCCTTGCGAAAAGAGTTATGGTCTTATCTCAGCCAACTAGCATTTTCTCAAACAATTCCTGTACACCCATCATGACATGGTTCAGGCCGAGAAACAGCCCCAGCCTGGATGAGGCCACCCTGTTATGAATGCTAAAGCTTAAAAATATAGATGGAGCCAACCATGCCAGTCAGCCTTGTGCAAGATAATGACCCCAATGTTGTTCACTGTATTCCGTAGATATAGTCTCAGTGATCTGTGTGGAAAAACACAGCACACTTTCAGAGATCTGAAATTATAACTGGAGTATGTAAAAGAAGGAATATGAGATGCTGCCTACAAAAAGAAGGGAACTTCAGAGAAATGGCCAGTGCCAAAACTGTTTGTATGAGTATATTCAATATATCCCCATCAGCAGGGGACACAGTAAAAGAGAACCTCACACCACCTTTTAGCATCGGAAATCAGTTGCTGGCTTGGATCACTCCCTCTGCCCACCATCCAGCCAGTCCTCAGAACCTAAGGTGTTTCAAAATAAATTCTATATGGATTCGAGCTAGCTGTATTAATTAATTCACAGCCAGTCTCTGGAGCTATATTAAACAATGTTTCCATTAATGTTTTCAATTAATTTTTAGGTGCATGATGTTCTGCAAGGAACACTGAAGGTTGGTGGAGGTCCATTCATCAAAAACTGATAGGAACCATGGCCTCCATGGTTTACACAGATGTTGTCCTGATCTAAAGGAAAAATAGAGAAAATTTAACACAGCAGTGATATATCTTAGAAAGATATATCTTAGCTAACGATTTCTAGTCTTATAATTGAAAAGAGAATAAGGTAAAAGCATATATATTCAGCAGAGAGAGAAGAGTAGTAACTAAAGGCAATCTTATTACATTCTTAAAAACGAGCACTTTATTCCGGTTTTCAGTGAGACAGATGACTCTGTATAATGGAGGGTATTCAGAAGGGAGTAGAGACTTAAATAATCTCTAGCAAAATTGCTCCAGCACGCATAGCAGGAGGGAGGAGGTGTGACAAGGGCAACCTGGTGGCAGGTTTGATGCTCTGTGATGGGACTGGAGAGGAGTCAAAGCTGTAACACAGATCCCCTTGTAAATTGTCATCCAAGTGAGCACACCAAACTGTGAACCAAGGGTTGACTATGAAGTTTGTTTTTACCAGAAGACAAATTAGGACAATCAATTTTTGAAATAGAGAAAATTGGATGTTCTGGGTGAAAGACTTCAGTACTAAAGATTTTCTAAGTTTTCCTTCGTACGCTCTCTACTTGTGAAATAATCAATGAAGGCTTCTCAAGGGCACATCTGAGCAGCCTCACGTGATGAGCTGAGGGGCAACTTTGAGGAGAGTCAAATGGCCCATCACATAGGTTTTGGTAGGTTTTGACTATGCCCAGGTGCTGGCTGGGGGCTGCAGGGCCTCTGTGGGCAGAGGCTGGGGCTGCCCTGTGCTGGACACAGCTAGTTCCAGCCAGTTCCAGCTGGTTCCAGCCGGTTCCAGCTGGCTCCAGGCCCCACCGCAGGGCACAGCTGAGCCCAGCAGCCAATAAATCCCAGCAGTTGATAAATTAATTTTCCCCAGGCCATCTGTGTTTCGTCTGTGATAGGAACTTGTAAGTGATCTCCCTGTCTCTATGTCCGCCCATGAGCTTTTCTAACTCCTCCTTTTTCCCCGTCCTGTTGAGGAGGGGGAGTGAGAGCGCAGCAGAGGTGGGGTTGGGTGCTGGCCAAGCTTAACCCACCACGCTCATGCAAGATTGACATTAGTATGGCTTTTGACATAGTCTCCCACCACAGTTTCACCTGGGAGCTTAGGAAGCCTGAACTCAACCAGCAGGAGAGGAACCCAGCTGGAAAACCGTCTGCATCACTGGTGTACGTGGCTGCAAGCAATAGCTGAATGAATGCCCATCTGCAGGCTGGCAAGGGAGGACTCCAGAGGCCAAGAGAGGGCTCCAAACACTCATCAGCAAACAGGAAGGTGATGCAGAGTGCAACCACAGCAAAATGGCAGATGCTGATAAAGCAAAAGGAGTTAGAGGGAAAGAGGGGGCCTGACGCAGTGAATGGCAGCACTTCTACCAACAGACAAAGACCAAGCACTGGGCCAAAAGAAACATCATTTTCAAGAAGGAAAAGCACAAAGCTCTGCACCAAAGCCAGAATAACCCCAGGCATCAGCACAGGCTGGGGACAGCTGGCTTAGGGACAGCCCTTCTAGAAAGGGCTCAGGTGCTGGGGGAGAAGCCAGATGAAACAAGAGCCAACATCTCCCTGTAGGGCAGACAAACGGTAGAAAAGACTGCTGATAAGCGACATTATCCACCCTCAACTTGGCCACTATCTGCCACTGGCAAGGCCATTGAGGTGTACACTGAGGTGTACATCCACCTCAAGAAGGATGCTGCAGAACCAAGGAGGGTCCAGCTGAGCCTTATCCAGATGGCCAGGGGCCTCAAGGGCATCAGCCACTGGGAGAGGATAAGGGAGATGGACCCGTTAGCTCTGATAACGAGAAGGCTCGAGACCCCCTAAGAGCTGTCTGCAGCTGCCAGGATGGGAGCTGTAAAGACATTCAAGTCAAATGTTTTCTCAACACTGTCAGACAGGATAAAAGGAGCAAAGGCCACAAAAGGCAGCATAGAAAATTTAGGCTGGACATGATGACAAGCTTTGTCAGTAGCAAACAACAGGACACAGGAACGGGCTTCCGAGAGAGACCATGGGTTCTCTGTGCTGGGGAGTTTTCAAGCCTTGGTTGAACAAGTACTCCACCAAGTGCTAGAGACTTGCTTTGAACATGTGGTTGGACCTGAGAAATATCATAAAAGATTACACACTACTGCAACACATGTGGGCAACAGAGTAGAGTACACATGATGCAGAATATGAAACATGTTTTTCATGGAAAATAGCAGTCGCTCTGAAATAGCTCCCATGTTTGGAATTAACATTTTAAGGGCCAGATCCTCTTGAGGAAAAACACCAATAAAAATAAATGTGGTAAAAAGAAAGTTGGTGAAATCATAAAGGAAGATGACCTGGGGGGGTCACATCTTTTTAAAGGGAAATAGAAAAAAAACCCTGCTGCTCCTTGCGGTGAAGATACATCTGAGCAACTATTGCTTGATTCCTGCCAGTACTGGAGAGCCAGTGGGCATGGGAAGCCCTGCACACTGCAGTAATGCTGCTCAGCTGAGCAGCAGCATATTGTCCCATGCACTCCAGGCCTTTAAAGTTTGGACACAGGCAGCAAATCCAAAACTAAACAGGAACTGAGAGCTGAAAATTTAATTAGAGATCTGAATCCAATTCATCCACTGCAAAGGGTTTCTGTGCCTCTAGAAAGTGAGGAGGAGCAGAGCTGTAGCCTGCTTGCAGGCAAGTTACCATCAGACAGTGGATCTGCAGGGTCTGGCCTCTGTGGGAAGGAAAGGCTGTGTCTGAAAACCTGAAAAATGTCTTCATTGTAAGGGTCGTCAAACACTGGAACAGACTTTCTAGAAAGATGGCTGATGCCCATGCCTACCAGCATTCAAGAGGCATTTGGATAATGCCCTACTTTAACTTTCGCCCTTTCTTTAACTTTTGTTTAGCCATGAAGAGGTCAGGCAGTTGGACTAGATGATCTGATCTTTTTAGGCTCTTTCCAACTGATCTATTCTATTCTATTCTATTCTATTCTATTCTATTCTATTCTATTCTATTCTATTCTATTCTATTCTATTCTAAAGTCTTGCAAGAGCTGCAGTGTGTAGCTGTGGTCCCAAGGAATTGCAGCCCTCCGTGTGGCCTCTCTGAAGAACTCTGACCAAATCTAACTGAGCAAGTTCAGAAAAGACAAATTCAGTGTGGTCTAGGTGAAAGGAAGGGCTTTCTGAAGGATCATGGGAATGGAGAGCCTATTTTACAATGTCCTGTTTCATAATGACTCCTGTTTAGTCTGGCAGAAGACTGGCTGGAAGGGAACATGACTGCTTTCTATAAATACAGTGGGGAGCGAAACTCTGGGGAGAACTACTTAAATGAAAAGCCAGTTCTGGTGCAAAAACAAATGGTATAAATTGGATCAGAAAAATTAGTCCAGAAGACCTCTAGCTAGCTGATTAAGCATGTCCTAAGGGTTCTGAATAGCAGCAGTAGGTGGGGGGCATCCAAGATGTTTTTCTAATAGAGTGTGACTGGTGATGAACCATTTGTAATAGCAGGCAATGGGACTCTGTCACACAGGAACTGCCTCTGGCTCTGTGGGGCTGGTGTGTCAGAGGGCGGAGATGCTGCTCACCCCGTGTCACTCTGCTGTCAGGGCAGAATTTCACTGCTATTGAAATTGCTTTACTAAGCACAGCCTAAATGCTTTCTTTTGCTTTCACACATTTCTTGTTAATCTCAGTACTCTTCTTTCCTTCTTCCCCTGGTACCTTGAGGAGACACCCTAGTGCATTACAATAGGATTGATACCTTCTTCCATGCTTTATCCTCTGTTTTTTCCAGCACCATCTGAGGCTGTCTCTTCAACAGTGTCCCTGTCGTTCACCTTTTTCCTTTATCTCCATGCTTTCCCATCTGTCTCACTCTGCTGCTCTGTGCTACCACCTGCCTGATCTTCCTTCTCATCCTGGATTTCTGATTTCAGCTCCCAGCTCTTCTCGCCACCACTCACTGCTTGCTTCCCATGTCTTCCTGAAGGCGGTCTGACATTACCTCCCTGCAATTGATATTACATGGGAATCTATACCTGCCAGATTCTGTGTGGAGTGTGTATCTAACCAGAGTATCATATGATGGAGACAATAAATTAAACAAGAGCAGATGTACATTGATACAAACTGTAGCTTGAGGTACTACAACTGCTCACTTCTATGAATGAACCAGCAAAGACCCCAAGGCTGCAAAGCATGTGCTGGGGGCAGGGAAACAGCACAGCTGGGTTAAGAAAGAGGATTTTTCTTTTTTTTTTTCCCTTGAGAATTCACCTTTATCTTCACAGTGATGGACTTTGAGCTAGAAATAAAGTCTCAGGTCCCCAGCTCCTTGACACATGGCTCTTTCTGCGTGTGACTGCATTGACTGGTGTGCAGAGGGTGTTTAAATGTTGCTAGCATGTTCATTTAAGAGCAAGATAGGTCCTGCCCTGAAAAATGTCTCATCTGAAAGTCAATCAGAGAAGGACGATGATTATATACCACAAAATGGTCACTTAAGTTCTGGTCAACTGGATGCTTTCCGTGCTCCACCAAGTGGATCTCCATTTACTGTAACGGGAATTTAGATAACCAGCTGAGACACACACATTTATATTTAATGAACTAACACATGTCAAGTGCCACTGGAGATGCCCCAGGATATCCAAGAAGTATTTATGCATCTGGTGGAAATTACACAGGATGTACAGTGGACTTGTGACCTTCTGAAGCAGGAGCTGAAAATTAGGCAGAGGATGTCCTCTAGGACATCCTAAATGGCACTGAAGGTCTCTGTGTAAGCAACTGAATCAAACTCTTTGTCTTAATCTGGAGCTGGATCTCCCAGAGGTTTACAGCTGAAACAAAAGTTTTCATGTCAGGCTGAAGAAACCAAACAAGCCAGTTCTGCAAGCTTCAGAATTTCAGAGAAACACTTGTAACTTGATATTGATTATCCACTGAGAACAACACTGTCCTGGACAAAAGAAAGTACTGATGTCTCCAAAGAGGAGCAAAAGCAAAGTCTGAGTGAAAAATGATAAAGGCAGGTGACTGTTAATGGATTTATATCTCAGGATAGGGTGGCTAAAGACTTTGATACTGTAAATAAAACAATAGTGTTAAGAATGGCCTAAACTGAAATAAGAGCAACTTCAAATGAAAACAAAGTGTTCACTGGCTCAGAGATGGGAGATTAGCTTGGCTGCTGGTTCAATGGATCAAACATTGCATTGATCTACTGCCTCTGACTTTCCCCATTACATCCAGAAAATGTCACCTAAGTACAGCTAAACTGGAAGACTGCTGCCTGACAAATGCTTTTTTTTCTCTCTCCTAATGGAAAATTTCTGCTCATTTTTTCCAGCGGTCCAAAACATTCTCTGCTTCCCACGTTATGAGATGACAACAATGCTCAGCTTTCTTTGGCCTGAGTTATGGCACAGTGCCAGGGAGCGTCTCGAGTTGTGAAAAGTCTTAAATCAACACATTTTACCAGTGAAGAGTGAGGAAAAACAGTTTCTAACCCGTATGAAATATTCATGTCTAGCATCTTGTGAGATACCATCTGGTTAGATCAAACCAGAGCAGAGCTGGCGGTGACATGGAAACACACGGGACAGGAAGGAGGGTGGTGTGAATTGAAGATTCATTGTTTTGTGACCTACAAAAGGCCACTGCAAAACCAGCAAGGATTACTTCAGGACCAATTAACTTTTCAAACAAAGAATAATCTGAAAGAAAAACATTGATCCTTTAGGTCTGTTATTAGGAGAATCATAATGTACTTCAGATGTAATCACGCCTGTCATGAAGGCACTGACAATTTAACTGCAACTTAATTTTTGCTTAAATATTGAAATGTCTAAAAAAAATCCCAAAAACACAGTAAGCAGACAAGCACTTCTGCAACTAGAAGAATAAACAAAGGGCAATTCCTGCCACAGACACTGTGATCTCCTAGCATTTTACATTTATATTTACAGTCCTGGGAGTAAATATGTCCTTTTTGCCCTACAAGCTGTTGCTTGCAGGGCATTGCACTGGGCCTTGGGAGACCGGAGTTTTGCTCCTGCCAGAGCTACTGCTCTGATACATGACCTTGAGACAAACATTTTGCTTCTGTGACTGCTTCCCCTCCCACTTTCAGACTATTCCAGATCGAGACAGTTTTACTGTGCCTTATACAATGGGGCCTCTAGGTGCTATTGCAATGTAAATAGTGTCAGCACAGGTGCAATCCAGAGCAGGATATGGCTTTTATTATCCAGTTACAAGGTCACTGTTGGGTGAAAGGACTGCTGCATAAAACATTACCAAGCCATCACCCTATGGCTGCCTCCTGGTTATATAATAATGCTATTTCCAACACAGAGAAGGTATCTCAGGCTGTCCTAAGCTGGAAGAGTCTGCAGCATCAAGGAGCTCCATTGGCCAAACGGGCTCATGCAGGTATGGTATTAACATACAGGTGCTCCAGCTCCTGGGGCCCTTCCCATGCTGACCCTTTGGACTGCAATGTGCAACCCTTTTTGCAAGGTTAATTCATAGAATCATAGAATCATTAGAGTTGGAAGGGACCTTTAAAGGTCATCTGGTCCAACTCCCCTGTAATGTACAGGGACACCTACAGCTAGATCAGGGTGCTCAGCGCTTGGTCCAGCCTGACCTTCTACATCTCCAGGGATGGGGCTTCTACCACCTCTCTGGGCAACCTGTTCCAGTGCTTCACCACCGTTACTGTAAAAAACATTTTCTGTATATCCAACCTAAATATCCCCTGCTTTAGTTTGAAACCATTTCCCCTTGTCCTATCACCACAGACCCTGCTAAGGAGTCCATCCCCTTCCTTCTTGTAGCCCCTGATACTGATAGGCCACTGAAAGGTCTGACAGATACTGAAAGGCCTCTATCAGGTCACCTCGGAGCCTTCTCTTCTCCAGGCTGAACAGCCCCAGCTCTCTCAGCCTGTCTTCATAGGGGAGGTGTTCCATCCCTTGGATCATTTTTGTGGCCCTCCTCTGGATGTGCTCCAACAGGTCCATGTCTCTCCTGTGCTGAGGACTCCACATCTGGACGCAGTGCTCCAGGTGAGGTCTCACCAGCACAGAGCAGAGGGGCAGGATCACCTCCCTCGCCCTGCTGGCCACGCTGCTTTTGATGCAGCCCAGAACTCTGTTGGCTTTCTGGTCTGTGAGGGCACATTGCTGGCTCATGTCCAGCTTGCCATCCACCAGTACCCCAAAGTCCTTTCCATCAGGGCTGTGCTCTATCCCTTCATCCCCCAGCTTGCATTGATAGCAGGGGTTGCTGCTACCCAGGAGCAAGACCTTCAGCTTTGCGACACCACAGAGGATAAGGAAATATTGCTCCCAGCGCTGTGAAGGGGATGGATGGAGGACACAGAGATGAAATGGCTGCTTTGGAGGGGCAGAGCCAGAGTCAGGATCAGGACAACAGCCCCTCCCTCTGTATCTTGTGATAAAACCACAATGCTTCCATCTGAACAGCAGCATCAGTCACACATTGTGGGCTCTGCATAGCTTCGGGAACCAGGGAAGGGAGCATCAAGTGTTGCAGCCCACTTAATGTGAAGGCTGCCTATAATAACCTCTTTGGGAACATGTAAAACAGACAGGTCAAATTACATGGTTACACAAATACCACCGGATTCTGGCATTTAGGAATGAAAGGCTTTGATCTGTTCAATTGGAAAGTGCCTAAAACATGCATACACTGTTAAAATCTGACATTAGACGTGTGGCTTTTTGTATTTCCCAAAAGCTGAGCTGAAACTCTGTGCACAGCACGACCAAACTTTGCCTTCACAATGTAAATATCTGCACGTGAGTTATTTGGCACAGTGTGCCGCTGCAAAATATTTTATTTGTGGTAAAATGAGACTTCTTACAGAGCTCTTACCTACGGAAACCCTTAAGGAAACAACCTATTGCCTTCTCAAAGCCCCTCTCCATTCCTCACTCCCATCTGTCTTATTTATAGCTCTCTCCTTTGTGAAGCCCTCCAGGATCTGTGAATAAAAAGTGCTCCTAAAAACCCCGTGTGAGGCCAAATTGAGACCAGTGCTGCTTATGGATGCTACAACACTCAAACACCCAGAATCAGCCCTGCATCACAGTGCTCTCACCAACAATTTGACGCTGGTGTCAATGCATCCAGGCACTTCTCAGCCTCCCTTGCACCGATTTTTGGGAGGCGTTTGGCTGTATCTCAGTGAGGAGCTGGGATCCTCTCTCTGCATTCCCTCAGTGCACAGCTTTCCCATGGGCCTCCCTGGTAGCTCCAGCCTGCAAGGTTCTTCCTTCCCTCCTCTTTCAGCAGAGCACTGAGGGGACATGTGTTGCTGCAGAACATCAATGCCCAAAGTGGCCCTTTCTCATGGAAATCAGTGCAGGACTCCAGCACTGTGAACAGGGAGGAAGGATGGACGTTGCTTTTTCTTGGCCCTTTCTGGGAGGTTATGTTGGAAGTGATGAGCTCTGGCTCTCTGATGTCTCACAGGCGCCAGCTCCTTCCCAGCACTGACTTACCAATTGCCTCCCTCCTGCCATCCCCTCCACATCGTGTTGGTTATTACATATCCTTGTCTTGGCTCTTCTAAGTTATCACAGATAAAGTTGCTCAACAGTTGGCTTTGGCATGAAGGTCACAGCTGAGGACAGTCTTTATCTGTGCTGATGCATGGCACATTGGCACTGTGACACTTCTGATCCCTGGGAGAAGGGAAGTCCTCACTGAGCCAGGGGCAATGGAGGTGTGCAGGGATGGGCCCACCTCCAGGGGACACACGGGGGTCACAGTTACCCACCCGGGTGGCATCGTTCTATAGGGTCTCCCCAGGAGTCTTTCAGTTCTTCTCATGATTTGACTCAACAGGGATTTTGGGGTGGGGCTGTCAATAACACAGACACTACAGCTTCGCAGCATTGAAAATACGGGGGCTGCTCTGAAAGTAGTGTCTCCTATATTATTATGTTGGCCCACAACATGAGAGGCGGATGTTGGTGGTATGGAAGTAGAGGTTGAACCTTCCCACCAATATTCCATTACATTTTCTTGCTGTGCGACAGATGGCAGCAGAGGGGCAGTCTGACCAAATGATGTCTTTCATGGGAGTGCAGATGAAGCAAAGGAGTAGAATAAAATTCCTCCATGCAGAAAAAATGGCACCCATTGACATTCATCGACACTGCTGAACATTTATGGAGACCAAACAGTGGATGTGAGCACACTGAGGGGTGGTGGTGTGTTACTGAAATAATTTCCTTAATGGATCTGTGCCTTTCAATAAGCAAGGTGCAGACTGCATAGGAGTTGTGCACACTGCAGATCTGGGTGCTGATGTGACAGGATGTAAAGTGGTTTGCTAACACTCTGGGAGAAAGGTCTCATGCATTTGAAAGGGGTGCACACTGCATCTATTCCATGTATGTACCTTCAGGATGGGTGTGCTGAATACATCTCAGTATGAATATTTCTGATTTCAAGTTGTTTGAAACTGCCATTGTGGTGCTTCAATGGATGGGTAGAATATATACATAAATAACATGGCACATACAAAGCACACCTTGTTCTGCATTTAGAGTAGAAGAAAAGTACAGTGCAATTGCTGATTGATGGTGTGTTTAAACATCATGAGTGTGTATTTATCCCAGCGTGCACTCTGTGCAACATGTACCTTGAGGAGCACATACACCATGCACTGGCACACACTAGGAACCATACATACCATGGACACCCGTCACCTTCTGCACACTGTGCACAGGAAAACACCACTAAATTTGTGCACTTTGTGTAACCCTTGCATCACATACACTGTGTCCTCTGAGCGCTCTGTGCACCTCACCGAGCATGCACTGTGGGCACCCTGTGCACACAACACATTCTGGGTATGCTGAGCCCCCAGTGCACACCATCCACAGCGTGAATCCCGTGCCCATACCCATCATTTCCTCTAAGCACCCCATGCACCACATACATCATGTCCTGTAAGCATTGCATGCACCATAAACAACATGCACTGTGTGCACCCTGAGCACTACACATACCACGTGCTCTGAGCATCCTGTGCACCCCTTCCTTCCACCACATAAATCACATCCTCTGGGCACTCCACGCATCATACACACCATGCACTGAGCACCCCGTGCACCATGCACCCTATGCACCATGCCCATCAAGCACTCTGAGCACCCCAAGCACCCTGCTCACCATGCACTGTGCACCCCTTGCACTATGCACATTGCATGCATTATGCACTGAGCACCCTGTGCACCATGCACACCAAGCAGCCTGAGTACCCCATACACACCAAGCAATGGGAGCACCTTGTGCACGTCTGCCTGCCACACACTCTGAGCACCCCATGCACCCTGCTCACCATGCATCCCATGCACACCTTGCTGAGCATCCTGTGCACCATGCACTCCATGCACAGTGCACCTTATGCAGCACGCCCGCAACGCACTCTGAGGACTCTGCACAGCATGCATTCTGAGCACTGTATGCACCATGCACTCCAAGCACTGAGCATCCCATGCACCATGCCCACCAAGTAATCTAAGTACCCCATGCACACTGTGCATCACACACTAAGCACCCTGTGCACCATGCACAGAGCAACCCTTGCACCGTGCATACCATGCACATCGTACAAACCATGCACTGAACACCCCATGCACCAACCACCCCATGCACCGAGCACTATGAGCACGTTGTGAACCATGGACACCGTGCAGGGAGCACCCCGCGCACCATGCACGCCATGCACTCTGAGCACCCTGTGCAACACGCGCTCTGAGGAACCCATGCACCGTGCATACCACGAACTCTGAGCACCCCATGCACTCCAGGCATGCACTGAGCACCTCGTGCACCATGTGCACCACGCACTGCATGCAAGCACCATGCACCCCATGCACTCTGAGCACCCCGTGCACCGTGCACCCCGCACCCCATGCACCCCACGCATCATGCACCCCACGCCCGCACGGCACCCCCCCCGCGCACACGCACACGCCGCTCACTCGAGGCGCGCGCCGCCGGCACGGATGGGCGGGGAGGCCCCGCCTCCGACCGTTCTCATTGGACCGCGCTTGGACGCGACCCCGCCCCTCCGTGCGTCGCGTGCGTGAGAGCGTGAGAGCGTGCGTGCGTGAGGGGCGAGAGGGAGCGAGCGGCGGGCGGCGCGCGCGCGAGGCGAAGGAGGGGCGGGGATTGGTTGCCATGGGAGTGACGTCAAAGTGTGCCGCGGACGGGGAGCGGAGACACGGAAAAGGTCAAACTAAAGGCGAAGGAGGGGACGCGGCCGCGCAGCGCGGCCNGAGGATGTTTTTGTGTGTGTGGATTTATATTAATTTTTTGTGGGCTGCCAGGCCTCCCCCCGCCCCCAGCTCTGCGTACCGGTTCCCCCCCTGCCCCCCGAGCTGGCTGTACTGTCTTCTCTGAACTTCGCCCTTCGGTGGTCTGCAGGGTGATGGAACGAGTCTGGGAGGGATTCTTCTTTTATTATTTTCTTTTACAGTGAAAGAGCTATATCTCGAGCAGGGTAGGCTGCCTCCTGACACAGATCTATATATGACACTTGTGTCTATGTCCTTTTTCCCCCAGCAGCCCCATGCCGGAGCTCTGTGACCCTGCAGAGCCAGGCCCCAGGGCCGCGACTCTTTTTAGAGCAGCCCTGGAGCGGAGGCTGAGTGCCACCCACAGCGCTGTCCCTCCTCATTCACTGTGCAGGGGCAGGAGTGACCTGCTCCCAGAGAGCATTGGCTGCACCAAGGCAAAAACAGGTGAATTTCTTCTTTGGTCCCAGGGTGACTCTGTGACCTTGACTGGCTGCTCTGCATCAGCCCTCCCCTTGCATATGGATCAGAAGTAGTGGTGCTTTCCATAACCATACTGTGAATACACGTACCAGTGACGCTGAGGTGCTTATCTGCTGCAGTAATAACAGGTAGGTAGTGGTGTTATTGCTGCTGTGACAGCACAGGCAGTGTAGCCAGGGTTGTGTTTTCCTTGCACGCTTCTCCTGTGGCAGCAAACCTTGAATGGAAGTAGATGCTTGCTTCAAAAGCCATCTTAGAAGCTGCGATACTGCGTGATGTACAAGGTCATATGCCATGTTGTCGGGTAAACAGTGCTCTAATATGCATCTAAAGAGCCACTCTTCCACAGTGCAAATAGTTTGTGGAGATTTCCTTGCTTACTGAGTGTTTTTCCTCGTGTTTTGCTTAGCAGCACTGGCGTTATTCTACACAACCTCGTGAGTTCCTGACGTGTCTGTGATAGAGCTCATGTTTTGGTGTGGAATGGGAAGAGAGGCATTCTGATACATCTAATCCTGTCTTGATGCAATCAAGGAATTCTGGAAGTGGTTTGCAGCTTGTTGTGACTCCATGCAGCTGTGCTTGTCAGGGTTGGGCGGTTGTGTTAACTCAGCGGTGTTTCTGTATTTGCAAGAAAGTAGTAAAGCAGGTGGCAGTAAATTCATTACATGCACAATAAGCCCAGTAGTTCAGGGAACAGTATTTTCCCTCTCACATTATATGGTGCTCTGTATTGGAAATTAAATGCCTGAAGTATGCCATAGGCAAACACTTCACTGCAGGAATCCTAAAACTCCGGAGGAGCTGCCCGGAGTGCTTCACGTGGCTCTGGAGCACTGTGCTGCCATGGCAGGTGAGCCGGGAGCTGCTGCTCCTGGGAACACTGACCTGAGCCAGCTGAGTTTTCCTCTCTGCAGTTTTGCTTCATGCCAACTAGAAGAGATAGATGACTTGCCTGGTGTTCTTTGAGTTTGTTTTTTGTTTGGTTTTTAATCTTCTGTGGAATGATAACACCAGGATGAAGCACTGATTGTCTGATATCTTAAGTTTCATTTCTGAGAGTGATTTGTTCTGTGGTTTATCGCTTGTCTGCTCAAGTTTGTTTGAAGCTTCTGTAATATTAAATAGGAAAACTGCTCTGTGTTGAGGAGGAGGTAAGCACGACAGAAGACTTTTGTCCTCAGTTCTAACAACAGAACTGAAAGTTGCTCTGGCAAAATGGCAGTTCATTGTTAATTCATGATATGTAGGTGCCCTGGAAAAATCAAATACCCGGTTTCATAGCTACCCTTAGGCATCTCTCATTTATGCAAGCAGGCCTCAGAGTAACTACTTGAAGCCTCATTGACCTTAGTAGGTTTTCAGAGGTCATATTTTAACACAGATAAGTTGTGCTTGAACTATTTTCTCAGGAAGTATTAGGAGCAAGCGTTGGTGTACATAATTACGCGCTTCTTTCCAGTCCTCCGTTCCGTCTTCTGTTTTTCTTTAGATTCTTGCTTGTAAGCGCTACGGGCAATCTAGTCTTGCTTTGTTTTTCAATCTGTCATCTTAGTAAGAAACACGAGTTTTTGAGAACAACTTCTTGTTCTTCTCTGTAAAACAGCACGAACTGGGAGGTTTCACAGACAGCTGGAAAGGCAGCTTGTAGGGTCAGGGAAATTGGGGTGTGGAACGCCAGAGCAACCCAACGCGGCGGAGTGACATCAGCATTTTTCAGAGCCGTTTATGCTCTTCACTTGTGTCGGTTCCCAGCAGTGCCTGCGTCTTATGTAAGCTTGCACTGTACATCCTGTCCTGCTGTTCTCATGCATGAAAATCATTGGCGTTATCTTACTGTAGGTTGTGAAAGCTGAGGAGTTGCTGGCTCCTTGTTGTCTCAAATGTCTGCATGCAAATTTCTCACGAACGCGCTGGAGAGATCTATGCCAGGAGCATGATCCTGTCCTCCTAGGAGACATCAGAGGAATAACTTGGAGTGCAGCTCAGCTCGTCCTGCTGCTCCTTCTGGTAATGGGCACCATGAAGTAATGCAGCTGTGGAGGTAATTGTACTGCTGCAGACAGAAGTCCTGATCTGTATCACACGCAGATGGACCACTAATGCAGTTTTGATAGCTGATGATAAAACAGACATGGAAAAGAAAGGACTATGGTTTCAACAGAAGCTTCAGTAATGTGAGAGGCTTTTATTTGCTTGTATTGTGCACTTCTTGCTACAGGGTCCTGGAAAGAAACTTCAGTTAAGCTGATGGGTTCCACTTGTAGCTAGCTTTGAGTCATGCATAATGAAGATACTGTCCCTTGATGGATGAAACCTAAGCAAACCCTTCATTACAAGGTTTCAAAAATGTTCGTTCTGTTCTTTTTTTTTTTTTCCTTGCTAAATCTAGCTGAAACTATCCAGCATAAAATCCTGCAATAACTTGATGTTTGTTTTTAATGCCAGGTAAATGGGCCACCTTCTTTGAATGCTGCCTAATGTTTCAGTTACAAAGGAAAGCTGCTGCTTTTCCTTCGATGCTCTTGTCTCTCCTGGTACTGCTCTAGCAGCATGGAGGAGCCAAGTGTCTGCTCCTCTGTCCTGGGGAACACACTTGTGTGGCTCTGTGGCTTGTTTTGGGGGAGCTGTGTCAAAGGGCTGGGAAGTTTCTTAGGAGGTGGGAAGGGCTGAGTGGTGGGAGAGGTGCACCTGGATAGAAGTGCTTACATGGAAAGGCCTTGGAAGGAATCATTCTTGGGACTTCCCACCTGTGATCTGCTCCATGCTGCATGAAACAATTCCGTGTTGTGCTGCAGAAGCATGAGGAGCAGAAGACTTGTGAAGGAAACTCACTATCTGAAAAGGAACAGGTGCACTGCTTCGACACTTAAAAGCTGAACAAATCCCTGTGAGTGAGCAGTTCTTGCAGAGTTTAAGGAAATTTATTGGCAAAACATCTAAGAAGGACTTGAATGTTCATTTTGTGTTGGAAATTGGATTATCTCTGCTGCTTCTATCAGACAAATCGAGGAATGCACTGGCTGTTCTTAGTGCTTTTGTTATTTTTTTGAGGATATGGAAATTATTTTGAAAGCATATGCAGGAATATGGTCAACAGTGCAGTTTTGTGCATTTGAGCAGAGGCTTGCAGCAGCTGTAACTGTAAAAGCTGCTTTAAAAAAGCAGCTGCACGTGGTGCATTCAGGGTTCTGTGTTATTTTATTGCTTTATGGATACTGGTGTGAGTATCAAAATTCACCTATATGTTGTCATTATTCGACAGCCTTCTCATTTTGTTGATGTAGACAAAAATCTATTCAGGATGCTGAAATCTGTTAAAATATTTATAAAAGAGTTGGCTCTTGGAACAAGTTTCCCACAGGATGTGGTGGGTGTCAGGTCTAAAGGTCAGCAGCAGGCAAAGTGAAGTGAAGGCTCTTTTGGATTCATTTTCCTTCTTTTTTTCAAAAAAACTTCTTTTTGTAAAGAAGACTGGAACTTCTCTTTGCTAATTCCTGCGTGTCTAGATGCTGGTGAGTATTTATGGGTTTGCTCCCACTTAAATCT
Source organism: Penelope pileata (assembly GCA_013396635.1). NCBI lineage: Eukaryota > Metazoa > Chordata > Aves > Galliformes > Cracidae > Penelope > Penelope pileata. Next base: position 673,576 of record WBMW01004026.1, read on the forward strand.
TTTATTGAAAACTTTTCCTGTTCTTTAGGGTTTGTTTTTGTTTTTTTTTAATAGAAAAAACACCGAAAAAACCCAAGTCAGGGCAGTTAATGTATTCATGAGCTCTGAGCATGGAAGTTGCTGGTGTAAATCAAGAAAGCCAGATGGAGTTTTAAGCGACTGTCATGTACAACTTCAGAAGGGAACGCTCCTGACACTAACAAAAGGGCCAGATTGGAGCTGCGTAATTAATCCCAGTGTCCTTTTCAACACATGATAAGATTTGGCTACAACAGTCACAGAGCTAATGGAGACAACTGTCAGGTTCTACAAGGCAGTGGATTGTTTGCCTAAAATAAAAATACCTACGTGATTGTTCTTGTGTATATATTCGTATCTGCTGGCGATTAGTGCTCGGGGTGCAGTCTAAATGGGAGAATAAACATTGTTGCTTTGGTCTTGAATCTACTTGCTGCCTTAAGCATATGTAAATATAAAATACAAATATATAGTGAGCTATGTAAATAAATTATTCCTATTAAATAGATATTTAAGAAAGGAAATAAATTTAGAGAGGTTACAATTTTATTAAGAGTTGAGTATCAAAACCTGCTCTCCGTTGGAGTCCATCTGAACTGTGTGAGCCCCAGGGAGCAGTTTCTCAATGAAGTTCATTCACTGTATATGTCAGTGACCTGGAAGAAGCACGCAGGAAGGTGCTAAAGCAGAAATGCTGATGAGATGGCACAGAGTCTGCGTTGGAGGCTGACAGGAGGAGGAGTGGGCAGATGGCAGTCAGTACAAAACAGGTGAATGATCAGATTGGGAACAAGCTGCAGAGACTGTGCAACAGCATATGCTGTTTGCATTTTTGCTTGAGTTAGTGTGACAGGGATTTACTTATTTTTATGATCTGTGCAAAGGAAAGGTAAAAATCTTGAGCTGGCACCATGTATGATGGTGGACACATGCCTGCTGTTGTCTGAGGGGGGTCCTGGGATGAATGGAAGGGGCAGAGCTTTTGGAGCTGGAAGAACTTAAAAGCCAAAAAACTGTTCAGTGTTGCAGACTTCACCTGCAAGTTTATTCACATTGTTTTGGCATTCATAACACAGGATGGTACTAGTGCTCAAAAGTGTTAGTGCCTGGATAATACAGATTTTTTGTGTGATGACAAGTTTTTCTGAAACAAACTAGAGGCAGCAAGACCTGTTTGTGATAACGTTGACTACATCATTTATTTTATCTAGTTAGTTTGGAAACTCCAGGCTAGCCAGCTGCCCATTGCCTGACTGTGGTCTTTTCCAGATCGTTGCTTGGAGGCAGCATTGGGGTGATGAAGAAAAAAGGGATGATTGTGGTGATGAGTGATTGATCTCTTAACCCTTAGCATTGTACTCAGTGTTACACCAAAAGAAATTCAACAGTAGAAATGCTTCCCCTCCCCCCAAAAAAGTTTAAAGTGTCAGTTTCTTACAACAATAAAGGCTGTAACTTGTAGGAGACTCTATTGGGATGCTGTTGATGAGCCTAGCAATAACTTTGTCAAATCAATCTTTCCTTCTGTATACCTGTCTCAAAATGTTCCTGCTTTGCTTCTTTTTTAGGGAGTTCAATGACTTAGAACAGCAGTGAGCTGATCTGGCCGGGGAGCACCCTATAAAGAAATAAGAATAATTTCACCCCATAAAGGAGAATCACTTTGTCTAAGCTAGCACTTAATGAGCAGAAGCACAACCCACCTTGGGTTTAAAGTAAGTAAAGTAAGTTTAAAGCTTACTTGGTACAGATAAATTCTCTGTGGTCAAAGTTACCCTTTCTTAATGTCAGTTTGCTCCTTGTATACTGCCATCTTAAGATGCTTCAGTCTGAATGACACTGGTGACGAGTTCTAGTGCATGAGAATGTTGAGGGAGTTAGGTCTATATTTCTGCAGAACTGAAGGTTAGAACGATAGAGGAAAAAAGATTAAAATGTTCACAAGAAATGCTGTAGATAAGATTGCTTCCTGTCTGAGGGCATGCTGAATCCTGTGGGAATGAGGCAGCTAAACTACTAAAAGGTGCTGTAATTCTCATGTTTCATACTGAATCAACACTATAAAACCAGTGGTATTAGTGGGATTTGTAAGAACGTTGGCATTTATATAAAGAATATAGAAATAAGTTGATCCAAAGCATCTTTGTGCTGTGTAAGAGCTGTGTGGAGAATGAACACTTGAGTCTTAACATGAGTATAATAAATCAAAGCGCCAGATGAACCTCAGAGGACTTTCTCTGTCTATTCACTTCATTGTTTTCTTTGCAGATACAGCACAGTTCAGCCAGATGCAGGGTCATCATTGTTCTGATGTTCCAAGTGTTTCTAAATGTTCTTCAAGATGGAGCTCTGTTCTGTGCATTGTCTTAATCTGCTCAGTTTATTGATTGCTTAATGCATTACACTGAGTACTTTCATAAGCAGAAGTCACAGTGTGAGTCCACAGTTCTGCGTAAGCCCTGAGGTATGTTGCTGATAACCTGCGGAAAAGACTTGAATTTGCACCTTCTGGAAACTACAGTTTCCCAAAGCTGATGCTTGGCAACAGAAGATGCCCTGCTGACCCTCTGCAGCTTGGCAGCAAATGCTCCTGAGTGCGTGAGCTTCCGAAGCGCGTATCCCAGCGTACAGATTGCTCAGGGCTGCTGGCTGGCACGGTGTATTTCCACAAGTGTACAGCAGAGGACAGAGTTTAGTGAAATAGAAATTGGAAATAAAAACCTAAAAGTAGAACAGATTAAAAATGCAATTCTTGCATTTCAGCCAGTGGTGATGTTTCTAGCTGCTGTTAGCTGGGATTTCTAAGACGTAGCTCAGATGCTGGACCTGAGAGGCAGTGCTTACAGCAGTAGGCTCTTATCAGTGTTAGCTTTGGTTACCTTTTGGTTAAATATATAAAGTTAAGATTGCTGAGAATTCTCCATCACAGTTTCTTTTCTGTGGTCCTTTTGTCTCATACTTCACTAGTATTCTGCAGCCACAAATGCTGTGTGTCGCTCGTGGCTCTTCCTGGAGATGGGCATCTTCATGCCTAAAGGCTGTTCCTTTTTCTTTCTGCTGGATGCATCATTATTTTAACATATTCTTACATAATTCTCATGTTCTTCGTGTTATGTGCTTTGTTAACCTCATGTTTTCTGCAAGTATTTCTATCTCTTCATATCAACCCCATATGATGTAGTATTAACACTGCTGGTAAAAGTTAATAATAGCTGATCGTATGTGGACTGTGCTTGCAAATAAATACCTTTTTCTCAGTCTCCCCAATCCTTTTGGAGTTTTAGTTTATTATTTTGAAAATTTAGCCAGTAAAACTTTCAGTATTAATAGTTCATTCACTTCTAGAAGGTAACTAAGCATATCTTTTTTCTTTTTTTTTTTTTTCTATCAAGTTAGGTTAAGAAACATTATAGCGAACTTATTTTTTAGTACTAGTTTCAGACAGGTGTATGTTATCCCAGTGTGACAAAAGCAGTGTTTTCAGGAATGTTTTCTCTTAATGGTGGTTCTCTGAGTGTAACTCTCAGATTTCTCTGTAGGCCAAGGACACCTTCATTTGAACACAGCCCTTTGCTGTGGGGTAACTGAGCCATCTGCTGACAGGATCAGGCACACTGGGGTGGGTTCAGGTCACGGGAACACTGGGATGCTTTGATATTGGGGAATATAGTTCTGCAGCCATTCTCTCACTTGTTCAGGATGTGTCAGGGAAGGAGTACTTCAGGAAAGGATGGGGAAAGTTAAGGTGACTCCTAAGGGCTCTGTGAAGGTGGGTGTGCTGTATCTCCAGGCTGTCCGGCAGAACAAACTCGTTGAACAGAGCATGGCAAAGTTCAAAGCAGATTCTTTTAACAAGGATGCTTCTGGTACTTTCTAGTCAAAGTTTTACAGTCTTTTTTCATTTTGTATTTGGTGACTAAGTGACTTGTCTTAAATATGCTAGCTGGCTCAGGAGCTGTTAACCTGGAGGTTCAGTTATGTCAGGTTATGCCAAATATTATGTGCTTATATGTTCCTTGGTTCTATACACGTTCCTTGGTTCTAACAAAGTGATTGAAGTTGTGACTTTGTATGTTAACATGAAGTTGAATGCTACAATAGAAGGAAGAACTACTGGTTTATTTGCTGCTCTCTTTCTTGCACAACACAAATTTCAGAGTGAATATCCTTATTGTTGTAGTTAATGATAGCTAATTTCTTGCTTACATCCAAATTTTTGTTTGGATAAAACCACACCTGTGTTTACACAGCATGAATTGCTGTTATGCAGAGTGTTGCTTCTAAATTTCGCCTAAGAAGAATACCATGAATCCCATTAGAACCAAATCTCTGCTGCAGTTCTCAAAGTCTACTTATGATAATTATGAAAACACCTCTTTTTTTGGGTGCAGTTCAAGTCAACTACTTAAGGGGTAAAGGCGAATGCTGGTTTTGTCAGGATGTTTAAACAATATCAACAAACTCTTCTGGAAATCTACCTGATGGTGTAGATGGTTTCTATTAGCAGCATACTGCAAGCTGTCTGCCTGTCAGCTTCACTTCTCTACCCCCTGTTGAAACAAAACTCATTTTAGCTGTCCTGCTAATAGTCGTGCAGTTAAGAGTTCCAGGTCACTGGAGACTGAAGTGCTGCATTGTAGATATTATTGAAAGTTCTCATGTCTTCTGTCTTTAAGCTACGCTGTAAGTTGGAGGATAGAATTAGTTTGAGGAAATGTTACTTTTTTGAAGAATTATCTTGAAATTGAAGATACTACGTGAAGCTGACTTTTGAAAACTGATTTCCTAGAGCAATTTCTTGAAGTTTTTACTACTTCTCTGTTGAGCTAATATGGTTTCCACAGACTTCTGCTTGAGGTGCAGCAGTTCTCCCAAAGCAGCTGAGGTGTTGTAGCTGGTCACTAATAAAAGCAGTGGATCTATATGAAGTGCTTTCAGCTTGCCCTGCACCTGCAGATAAAATATATATGTGTGTGTGTGTATATATATATATATACACATACAGAATAGATGGAGGAAAACAACTGATGTACAAGTTGAGTCAGTCTCCAAACACCCTGACAGTTTTCTTCAGTTAACTGTCCTGATTTCTTTGGCTTACTTCTTTTTTTAAAGGAAAAAAAAAGGCAGTTGACACAGATGCTAGCCCTGTGGGGAACGCTGAATGAAGATAGTGTCCAGCTCTTTCAGTAGGTGAAATAAGTCTTATGGACTGTAGTATCCCCACTGTTGAAACCTCTTGCAGGGAACATCATCTGGTTTGAGCTGAGTATGGCAGGATTCCTATTAGAAGGTTTTTTTATAGGCACATTATGTTGTTCATATGCAAATGTATGGGAATGAGTTGGTATGGGCAACATTACTTCTTAATTTTTCTTTTCTTAGTTTTATGGTTAATTTGTGTTGGAGAGAGGCCTTCTTTTTAATGACAGTTTTGTCCTCTAGGAAAGTTCACTTTAAAATCCAGATAAAATCAAATTTATCATGTAGAACCTCGAGACTTAATGATGTTGTTGTGTGGGAGCTCCTCTTTGGGTTTGGCTTGAATCTCGTGGGCAACCGTTTCCACAGACCTGTACCCTTGACCTAACAAAGTAACTCCTGTTTGTGTGTTAATAACCAGCCAGCCACTAAAGGAGGATTGAACCACGTCCTTGCTTAGAGGGTTTTGCAAATATTTTTTTAGGAATTCCAGCGTTCAGAAATCTGTTGCGCTGCCAAGTTCTCCAAGGGAGCTTTTTGCCTTGGGTGCTGTGGATGCTTCGGAATACTCGTAAATGTTTGTTTGCTTTTGCATTATTTTTTTATTGGCCTGTCTTTTGCCTCTCTTTGAGGTCAGAATGCTTTCTGGACTAACCTGTTTGTTCTGCATACCAGCAGGTGCAGCATCAGTGGCATAGGAGGGGCTTCTGCCATTTAGTTCAGGTGTTTGGTGGGAAAATAGTCCCTGCAGTGTTTTGGAACAGTGTTTTAGAATGGTGATTTTCATGATTTCAAATCTTGCTCTGATGATTTCCATGGAGGTGGCATCTCCTGGCTATGAGGTAGAATTCTGTGGGGACAGTTCCATGTTAATATGTACTTCAATTTTTTTATTTTTTTTTTTGTTAATAGTACAATTCTCAGACTTGCTGTTGGGACAAACTTCAATGCAGAGAGTGGAAGACAACTTGGCATTTTTCTGCTTTTTTTCAAATGTCAGTTAGCTGTTGTGAGGCATGGAAGTACAGAAGCTACATCTAAAAGGCAAAATAATGCTCCCTTAAGGCTCTGTGGCCAAGTTGGTGAGGCTTTTGGTTACTGCAGGGTGAGGGGATGTTGTAGTTTCACAGTTCACCTACGTTGATCTAACACTGTATTGCCACCAAAACAGACTGTCCTTCCCTATGCAGTCCCTTCTTTGTGTCAGAGCCAAGGACTGCCCTGCCATCCGGTAACTGAGAGCACCTGCCTGCTCTGCTCGGAAACTGATCTATTTTTTCCCCTCACCAGGATGAGTTTGCAGCAAAATATAGTGGTTGGTCCCAGTAACTTGCACCATAATTCTATCGAAGTCCTGATTCCTGTAACGGTGGAGAAAGCAGGAATCCTTCAGCCAGAAGAGAGGGCGAGCAGGGCTACTCTGCTGCCATACCCTTGCTATGACCCATCTTAAACCATCCTGAAAGTTCATCAGTAGTCACTATGTGAGTATTCTTGTAGTCAGCTCCTCATATCGTTGGAATGGTCTTTGTGCAACAGCCACCCTTATAATGAACAATCCTACATGTCTCTGACTGATGTTGATGTCATACTGTTGTCTTTGGAGGTGTGACCAGGATCTCAACCACATGCAGCTGTTCATACGTTACTCTGTATTTCTCAGGCATGCATAAATTTCAAGTGTATAGGTTCTATGACTTAAAATTTAACTAGTGAAAATGGTCTCAGGATTAACTTGGAAATAACTTGAAATAACTGGCATCATCATCTCCAGAATGCCTGTTGCTGTAAGCTGGGTAGTGGCATTCTGTGCAGCTGGTCCTGCTTTCTCTCTTTAAGAAATAAATATTTTTGTCTATTTGGTTGGTTTGTTTCATATGAAAAGCAGAGGGAAAGAAGATCAATCTTACTTCATTCTCTTTGAGAGAATACTTTTCCAAGATTGAACATGTGGGAGATAAGATACAAAATATTCCCGATTCTTGGAACTGCTGCTCAGAACAGGGCTCTCCAGGGCTCACTGGCTGGCTGTCGTTTGGCAGTGCAATGATGATTCAAGATTAACTGGGCCAAAAATATCCAAAAAGCAGGATTATGATGTCATGGATAATGTAGGTTTCTCTCCACCGAGCTGTTTTGTGTGTTGCACTGAGTTATTACTTGACCTGTGTCATCCTAAGAGTGAGGAGGAGGAGGAGCCAGCTCTGCTCCAGAGTTGCTCACTCCCAAACTGCTTGTTAGTGGTTTAATTCTGTTTATCAGTAAAGCCTTGCACTCTAGTGTGACAAAAGAGCACAGTGTCACAGAATCAGTCTTCTTTTTTAGTTTATTATGGTTTAAAAAGCCATATTTAGTGCTGGCAGGAAATAAAATTAAGACTTAGTAGGGAAAACAGCCCATAAATCTGTAGTCTGTCCTTAAACATTCAGCTTTCCTGCATATTGCTGAGGAGTAGTGGCTTAAAAATTTCCACCCCAAAACTGTCTTATGGGAGACATCCTACTTCCAGTTCAAATGTAAGGTGGCTTCTCCAAACAACCTAAGTGAAGATCCCTCTCAAACTGTCCATTCTTAAAGACACTGACATAAGATAATAATCTTGAGGTTTGAAGAGCGTGACCCTGGTATAGTGTTGGGCAGCACATTTTAATTGTCTCAGGTATGCAATTTTATTTTCTCTTTAGCTTACTGTTTAAATATTAGAAACCAGCTGATTAAAATAGTTTGATCTTTATTCCTGAATCCAGACTCAGAATCAACAGGTACGCTCCTGGCATATCTGCAGGCTTTGACGTCTGTTTTATTGCTTTGAGTTTTAGTATTAGATAAGGAGGTGGCTTGATGCTACAGCGAATGTTGTCTGAGAGGCTATGACTAGTAATTTTCTAAAGGTCTTTGTCAGATCCTTTGCAGGACTGACTTGAGAATATGGAGAAATGTTTTCAGAATGAACTGTTGCACCAGCGCATCGTGTCTCTTTCCAATTACTGTCAGTAACCTGAAAACTGATTTCCTGAAAGCAACTTGGTGAAATCTTGTGTTTTAGAAATAATCATTTTAGAAGTACTTGAATTTTTGTGTTGTTGCCGTTATGATTTTTTTTGGTTGTTGTTTTGTTTTGTTTTTGAGATTGTTGATGCTCAAATGGGCACTATGACTACATGCTGTCCTTGTGTGGGCTTCCTTTGGGGAAGCAGGCTGTATATATGTACTTAAAGGAATGGCCCTCTTGGGTGTTGCTCCAAGACAAATAACTTTTTTTTAATACCACATACTTGCATGATCTTGACTTGCGTGCTTGCTGAGTTGAGCTGATTTTCTTTGAAGTAATTCAAAATTTGTATATATTTTGCTGGGAGCGAGGTTAAGATTTATCGTTCTGTACAGATCATTTCTCAGTCTGATAACCTTTAAGGTTTAAGTGCAGTGGAGGAGTTGAGCTTGCACTTCATACACTAAGGAAAATAAGTAGTTGCAACACGGCACTTTCAGCAGTCTGCATCCTGCAGTAACCATCTCAGATTCTACTCATCGAACTTGGGAGTGTGAGAATTGATCGTGTTTGTGACCATACTGATGGGAAAGGGTTAGAATACGTTCATGTAGGATTGCCCTTAAAACTGTTGTATTCCCTTTAGATCTCTCGGTGGCCTGGCCCAACTTGGGTGTGTCCTTACCATCTTCTTCAGCAATATAATCACATAGTGCAGACTTAACTGTTCTGTTGCTGATCTTAACAGACATCCAAATGTGTCCTTGGTCAGCAAAGGTAATCAGCGGGACTGGGCAGCATGGTGACTCATTGCAGTTCTCAGCTTGTTCCCAGCAGTGCTACAGAGGACTGCTGTTGGCAGCTGATATCACCAGAGAATTTTAATTGCAAATGCAAGTGAAAAGTCATCCAATGAAGTGTGCTAAATGTGCCGTTGTTTTGGAGTCTGCTACACCAGACTCAACCGATATCTACTCAGAAAAAGGGGGGAGGTGAAGAAAAAACAGCCTAACAAGTGATGTGTATTGCTTTTCTGATCATGATTTTTTTTTTAGCGGAGGTTTTTCCATTCATGCTTAGCCATGTCTGAGTCAGCAGACAAGGTTTTCAGTTCTAAGAAATTTCCTAATGGACTTTTTTGTTTTAAAGCTTAAGAATTATTTTTTTTTCAGGTTAAATTCTTATGGGTAGTGCCCTTCTGATCTTATTCCAAAGAACATCTATTGAATGAATGATTTATCTTACTACTACTTGTCGAGTGCTAGGGTTGTTTTTGCTCTCCTGTGTCTGTTTTCTGCTCTTTTTAAAAGAGGTGATCAGATCAATTATTTCATATTCAGTAGTGTGAACTTTCTTTGTGTGTTCCAGATTGAGTGTAAGGTGTAGATGATCGTCCAAAGAAGCCTTTCACCAAAAAAAAACCCCTCATTTTCTGCAGACAACTTCATCACTTGGACCAGAGATCTTTCTTACCTTGAAAGAAAAGGCAGAAACTGGACGCAAATGGGAAGATCCCTCAAGGTAAAATAGAAACATGTCACATGGAGGTACCTTTATCCTTCTTAAAGTGAACCTGTGTCCTATTTCAATGATTCATTTTAATATTTTCTTGTAAACTGTTTCCAAGTGTCCATCCCAGGTTAAACAACCTGTTTTTGGTGTAGCTCTTTCCAAGGAATGAGACAAAAATCCCTTTCCTGTAAGAGGGACTAAAAGAGTAAGTTGGGTAGTGGAAGCTATATAATTAGACCTATTTACTGCAGACAGCGATATTTGAGTTAAATGTTAAACTCATTGAGATCCTATAATCAACATTTGACAAGTCTGAAGAAGGAATACTTGTTTCAGAGCAAGGAAAGGCATCAAATATTTATGAGAAATCAGACCTAATACATTCTGCGTGTTCTTGTTTCTGCTTTATTTGAAGTTCTGGCTGTTCATGTTTCTCTTACGGTGAATGCATATATATATATATATATATATATAAAGAGAGAGAGCATATATGACTATATGTTACATAGCAACAAACTGGTAAAACCTCTTCTTGGAGAGGAAGGAAAAATACAGCTAAAGATGCTAATGTTCTTTCTTCCTTTTTCTGTTCTTGATTGCAGGTAAGCCCGCTGGTGGGGGGTTTTATGAGGGTAATTCATTGTGATAATTGTTAGTGACAGATGGATTTTTTTTTTTTTTTTTTTTTTTTTTTTTTTTTTTTTTTTTTTTTTTTTTTTTTTTTTTTTTTATCTT
>WBMW01004026.1:689900-715505 GCA_013396635.1 Penelope pileata
TTTTTTTTAACAAAGGATGTGAGAACTTCTGTATCTCTGGGAGCACCACTGAAGTCCTTTGGTCTGACTGTTGGGTTACTTCTGTGCAGAAAACGGGAATCAAAGTGTTAATATGGAGCAACTAAATTGGTGATATATACTTAATAAATGACTTGGATATTAAATTAACTATTTTTCAATAGTATTTTGTATTTTAAATATTTTTAATGCTAAAGGAGTTACTTTAAATGAGAAGAAAGGCACTGACTGTATCAGAACAGAATGCAGGCTTGTGGGAGTTCTGGTGTTAAGCTCTTGAAGAGGGGGAGGTACAGTGCTTCCCCCTGGAGGCTGTTACTGTTTTCCTTCCCACCCTGTCCCTTTAATGCTTACCTGCAGATCATTTTTGTAACAGAGGTTTAAACTGATCAGTTACTCTGACACCGGGGGAAAAAAAGTCAGAATTCTGCCAGGTTTGTTTCTGATGGTTTCTTCATTGTGAGTGTGACTTGTTTTGCTTTTGCGTTTAATTTTGCATGTAAGTGTATTCAAAAACGTAATGAACCACGAAAGGATAGATGGTAGGAGTGTTCAGAGTGGAACTCCATTCACTGTTTGAGAGCTCTGCCAGTGGAGGTATAGGAAGGAAAACTTTTAAATTTATACGTGTGTATATATAAAAATGTATTTGAACCTAAAGAGGTTTAAAAATGTGTATGTTAAAATTGAATATTCTTACATCTTGCATTTAGAAACTTTACATGTCTGTTAAATGTAGAATTGCGTAGTTTTTGTCTGAGTGTTTTACTGAATGTGAAAGAGATTTTCTTCAGAATTGGTTGAATGGTAATTTGTTGGAATGTTCTAGAAACATACCATAAATATTTGTTTTTCCCCCTCCTCTAAAGGTGACGACTGAGCGGTACTGCTGGACAGCCCCAGCGATGTGTAGTGGTCTGTTGCTGTAAACATCCCCGACTGGAAGCTGTAGCAGCTCTAGCTTTCAGTCAGATGTTTGCTGCACCTGGCTATGCTTGGACAGCATCAGAAAGGAGAGATCTCATAAACCTGTATGCGTAGATACATGCCTAGCAGTTTCTGTAGACGCACTGACCTGCCTCAAGTGAGTTAACTTGATTTTTATTAATATTGCTGGTATGATTCCTTAAAATCTAATCTGCTACAGGATGGAGATGCAAAGGTATTGCACGTGTGTCACTCAGAACTGAAGAGAACTGTGCTTCTCTGGAACGTTACAGCAAGTGGTGTGAATTTCTTGTACCACTATCCATAAACAAGACTCACCTTAGGAATTATGTTTTAACGACTTCTGTTTCTTATTACTCTATAGAGAAATGATTAAATGCTGTCAGATACTTAGCAGACATTTTATCTGATGTGCCTTGATTTTTGTTCTTTCTGAAATCCCATGTTCTGGGTCTGCTGTGGGTGGGTGGTTCTCTCTTTCTTTGTAAGCTGGATGTAACTCAAGGCCAAAATAAAGGTTAAAAAAACATCACACAGGATGTATTTTTGTAGTAACAATGCATAACATATACAGTTGTTTACGGTATGGTCATCTTGCTTTGTGTTACCATTTACAAAGATTATTTTTCGTGTTAAAAAAAAAAAGAGCTTTTGAAAGTACTTCAGAATTCTCTTCACTAATTCTTGACTTCACGTAATGCTTTCAACAACAACAGCTCTGTAGAACAGCGTCAGCACTTCCCACTTTCTCAGTGAGGGATTTAGGAAGTCTGTTCTGCAAAAGCAATTTCTTAGATTTTGTCTGGGATTTTTCTCCTTTGTTTCTCTATAATTCTTTATTTATGAAGAATGGAGGGGGAATAGCTTAAATTAGTGAATTCTGCTGTTGTTCAGCTGCTGTTCTTGCACTGCCTTAGCTCCCTATTCCTCTACATCTGAAGTTAACTTCATATTTCTTGCAGCTCAAAAGGCAAATGCTATGTTCAATTTATTGGATAGCATGGTAATCCAGATGAACTAGGTTAGCTAGGTCTAACTTAGCGGTAGGGATTCCGTAGAAGATTATATGCAAAGATGCCAATGCTTAGAAAAACGGAATCTTCTCATTTCTCTTTTAAGAAAAACACAAGTGCTCCTGGTCATTTTCTCAGACTTTGCTGTAAATATTTAGCATTCCTTAGTTCTGCATACTGTTTGGACTTAGAAGAAATGAAGTGTTGCCTGATAACATTCTTCATTGAAAGATCAAAGTAAACATGTTATCTCGTAGTTCATCTAGGCGTCATTTTTGTTAGTGCTGCTGAAGCCTTTTCACATGCTAGATGAGTGTAGAGAAAAACACTCACAGTTCATGTGCACTTCTTCAGTCCAGTCTCATCGAACTCTGTGTGTTCCACTATCTAATACATGTACTCAAACACAGCTATCTTGTGTCTTTACATGAAAGCAAACCAAAGTGGCTTGTAACTGCGGGAAATAAATAAGAATCCCACATTGCATTTTTTTTGTTTGGGGTTTTCTTGCTAAGTGTTTGAAATGCAATGATCTGTTTTCTGCACACGAAATACAAACTACTGAACATCTAAACATATCGAACAGCTGTTGTTTGCAAATGAAGAAAGTGGACTCTTCCAAAATACTCTTGGCCAAATGCACGTTGATGCAGTCTACTCAAAGTGGGCTCATAGCAGTGGGGTTGCTGGGAAGGAACTGCTGAATCGACGAATTTTAGGAACGGAAGAGGCAGAAATGTTGTGTCAGCCTGGCCATGAGCAAAGCAAATGACCTCATCTTGTCGATGTGATGACTGTGGTTATTGCTTAGGATAGAAGGAGTACTAGATCTAGTACTGGATCTGGAGGTGGGCGGCCCTGCCTGTGGCAGGGGGGTTGGAACTTGATGATCCTTCAGGGTCCCTTCCAACCCAGGCCATTCTTCGATTCTATGAAGGAGATATAAATCAGTTTTTAATGTATTTGCAGTGCACTGATATTGTAGTGGAGGCGGATACCTAAATGAAAAGGAGGTTGCTAGGCCAGAGGCCAGCAGTGAAGTTGTGAACATACCACTGATTCTGGGTGACTGTCATGCCCAGCGCAAGTGGGAATGGACGTGCAAATGTTTGGATGTGGAAGGTAGGATGGCACACCATGATCCCTGCCTGCTGAGCAAGTAGAGTGCTTGAGAGGCTACATGTTTAGGCTCTGAATAAGATGCCTGTGGTTTTCCTCTGAGTGGTTTCTCTGACTGCTTAAAAGCAATACATCAAAGTGCTCAGTAACTTTAGACTGGCCTGCGTGAAGGGCTCACCTTGCTGTGACCTTGCAGCTGTGTTCAGTAGAAGTGCTTCAGCTTGTGGTTTTTCATCCTACGGTGAGCCAACTGTTCAATGTTGAGAAGGCTTTACCAGCTTCATTGTGAAAAAAATCTGCATCTGTGGTTCTTTCTCCCCAGTAAATCTGCAAAGCACCTGCTCAGACAAGAGCTTTGAGAAGGCTGAGGCTTGGCCTCTTGGCTGGTTGAGTTTTATAGAAGTGTTTTTTCCTGGACTGCTAATAGTTTGGTTATTCAAGGCTGTAGATGCTAAATTAGCCACGTGTTTAAAATCTAAAGTGAGATGTTGAAGCTTAAGTAATAGTGTTCTGTTTTCTCTCTATTAAAATGACTTGTATTTCTGGTGATGGGAGTTAGTTTAAGAAAACGAAGCACAAATAGGAAGATATTGAAATGTAGTAACAAAAGCTGTAAAATTTAGCATGTTAAGGGAAAATTTAGCATATTAAGGGAACTGTTGAAATTTCTGATACCACAGCAGTTCAGTTTTTGCACAAACCATTTGGGAAGGACAGCCTTGAGGACTGTTGCCCAGTTGCTGCTACCTCATTGATCTCCCGTACATGTTTTGGTGTTCAGTATCAATTCTGAAAGTGATTTGGATTTGAGATTTCTAGGATGTGCCTGCTCTGAGCATCAAGAGTCTTGGCAGGTAAGTGCAGCAGATGTTGATCTCTGAGGGCTATGAGAATTGTTTTCTTCATTTTTCCCTGGTACCTCTATAATATTGGAGACTGTACAAGTTAATTACTGTGTTCTGATACTTACAAGATTAAATGTTAAAAAAAAAAATGTTCCAACTTCATTATGTGAGTAATGCATAATAAATGTTACAAGTGCCTTATGAGTTTTGTAAGTTGTAGTACACACAATGTATTGAAGTATGTCTGTGCCGATTCATTTTTGGATATCTTGAAAGCCAATGCTGTATTTATATTGTTAAGCTAACTTTTAGTTCCTGTAAACATCCTACACTCAGCTATAACAAGTGGTAGGGCTGGGGGGTGGATGTTTACTTCAACTGACTTGGAAAGGCAGCTTTCCTGAATGCTCGAGTGACATATTGGCAAGAACAGAATACTATTTTTCAGTAGTATTCAAATAAGTTTATTGTACTGTAAATACTCTTCTTTCTGTGGATGTATTTCTGTGACTGTCTTAATACTCAAATTAATATTTATATTGACTGTACAAAGGCATACATGTTTACTGTAAAGCAGTCTTTAACTGCTAAATTGTGCATCTGTTTTTTGATTGCAAATAAACTGTGGTCCTGTATCTTTGTCTTGAGAAGTAAATTCTGGTATCCCTAGTTCACCTAGGCTACACTTGACAGGGAAGTACCTAAAATCTAATACTGAGTGTTCAGTTCTCAATCACAGCAGGGATTTGTTCTTTTTGTGATCTACTCATTCAGTGTCAAAGGAAGAATAGATATGTTGGGTAATGGCAAATAAAGAAAAATAAAAATATATAGAATATTTAAAAAGTAGTATACGTAGATTTAAGCATTTTTATTGCCCTTTGTATCTAACAAAATGAGAAACATCTCATTTTGGTGGAGACAATTTGGATAGGAGAGCATGGAGGGAGATGATCTTTAGCTTTCCATTTAACTCTTTGTATATCACGTCTTACGTCCTAGGATCCGATTCCTGCTAGTGATGGATACATTAGTGAATTAAATACAGCTGCAGCATTTGGAGAATATTAAATACTAGATGTAACTGTTCCAAACAGAGCCCAATAATATTTTTCTTCGGGAAGAAGAATGAAGGAGATGGCATTCACTCATCGTTGTGAAGTACAACCTGCTTTCTTGACCGTTCTCTTCAATATTAGACTGTGGTTCCTGATGTGTGTTGTATTTCCTACTTAGGGCAAACATGTGAGAATCATAGAATCCTTAGAGTTGGAAGGGACCTTTAAATGTCATCTGATCCAACTCCCCTGCAATGTACAGGGACACCTACAGCTAGATCAGGGTGCTCAGAGCCTGGTCCAGCCTGACCTTGAATGTCTCCAGGGATGGGGCTTCCAGCACCTCTAGGCAACCTGTCCCAGTGCTACACCACCCTTACTGTAAAAAACTTTTTCCTTAAATCCAACCTAAATCTCTTTTAGTTTGAAACTGTTTCCTTTTGTCCTGTCACCGCAGACCCTGATACAGAGTTCCTGTAGCCCCCCTTTAGATACAGAAAGGCAGCTATCAGGTCACCTGGAACCTTCTCTGTTACGAGGGCTTTTCTCTTTTAAGGGGCAGAAGCGTGTTTTTGTTACATATTTTTTGCATTTGTTACGTTTTGCTCTGCTGCTTATTTTTGTTTCCTTGTTGGAGAGGTCTTTTTTTAATCTGCAGAAGTCCTGGGCAGATTTTATAAAATATATGGTACTGCAATCAATTGCATGCAAGAAAATGTTCTTTAAAAATAGAACTTCATGGTGTGAACAATGCGGTACGATCATGTACTTACTGCGGACATGTGCATGCATAGTTAAATATAAGTGTTTTTTGATCCAGTGCCATCTGTTTAGTTGGTGCAGACCTCTGAATTTTCCAGTGGGGGGTGAACTAAGGAAGCATTAAGGATGTGAGTTGTACTTTGTATGAGAGATCATGTACTGGAGGGGGTTTACCTGCAGAACAGCCTGCATGTGTTTCTCTTTTATTCTCCAGAGTTAAGTGCCCTGTGGCATCACTGACTTCAGCCTGTTGCTAATGAAAATGCTCCTTCCCATTCTGCTGTGGGTCGCCATGCTCTGGGAATACCCAGTGTTGACAGCAGGACAGAAACACAGCATGAGGGGAGAGGCAAGAGGAGGAGCCACCCATAAAGCTGCACGTTGCAGCTTTGCTGGCTAGCAGCGTGTGGCAATTAATGTTGACAAATGTGTCTTTATATTACATCCGAGAGCACAGTGAAGTGTGCTTGCTGTTCTGTCTTAAATCTGGCTCGGTTCCCTTGCTCAGTGTATGGGCTGGCACCACGTGCAGTCATGCTGATGTGGCCATGGGACAGCACAGTGGGGTATGACAGCAAGAAGGAATCCTCAAACCAACACTGCCAGCAGTCAAAAGGTGCACAGACTCATCCCTTCAGCAAGTGCCTTTTGTCTGGAAATAATTGGCATCGTGGATGGTGAGTAATCTGAGCAGAGCGGGTGTGGGTGTGCATTTGGTGTTTCAGCAGGTTTGCTTTAATGCACTCGAGATTTAAAACTAATGTTGCAGAAACAAACATACAGAACTGTAATCTTAGTGTGTTTATTAAAGAAAAATGTTGACTTTTTGACACAACTCTTGAAAGGTAGGAGAAAAATAGTGAAATTGGTAAACAGCCTGGTGAAAGTTGGAAGTTTAACACTGTTTTGGAGCATTTGGGATTTACAGTAGTTTGAGTTCTTTGGCAATTTTAGGTTTGGGAGGTTGCAGTTGAGCTGCTCTTAGGATAAATGTGTGTTACAGTCCATCATGATGGTACTCCTGTCAAAGAATTCCACATAGCTTGGCTGCTCCTGAGGGAGACAACTCACTTGCTGAAGTGCGAGGACTGATATAAGAAGAAATTCCTGAAGGTAAACCAAACTGTTGTTTCTGTTTTTGTTTTACAGAGAGGATCTTAGAATGATTATTGTGAATGTGTGCATCCGTGCTTGTGCTTTGCTGCAAGTGTTGATGTTAAATTGTTTAATTCTATGAAAGTCCTGATTTGAGAATTAAGTAGACTAATTCTGGTACTGCTTCTCCGTAGCCGTATTTAGAACGGTGAGCATTAACCAATAGCTTGTGCTAAAGTAAAACAAAAAGTCAAACTTCTCACTTAGAGTATTTTTAAAGATTCTAAGCATAAAAATATCTCAGAGTTTAAAACTTTTAAATCTTCATTTTTCTTCCATCGTGCTGGCGATTTTTAAACAGGTGAGCAATAATCCCATGGTGCCAGTGATAAATGGTGGGCTAAATAGTTGGATAAATAGTGGGCAAAGGCTACAGTGTGTTTGATTTATAAGAGTGTCCAAAGGTTTACATAGATAGGATGGCAAAGGTAAGTCACTTAGCATTAGTCAGAAATGAAATTTCTCTTGAAAAACACACGGGCACAGTTCATGTATTTTTCTTTATGATAAAAATTCAAACTTACTTAAATAAAAGTACCCTGATACCAATTTTTGTGTCTGTTTTGTTCACTAAGATTGTGCTTCCAGTAATTGTGTACTCCTCCTAACCAACCATGCCAGTTCTAGCCAGCTTAGTCCATGTTTTATAGCATTTCTGGGTGAAGTTGATACAAACTCCTTAACTTCCACGTGATCCTATCGTAGCTGAGTATCAGCAACAGGAAGCTTAACTCTGATGTTGAAATCTGTTCCAACAGTCCAGGAATGCATGCTGCCAGCTTGGTCCTTCTCTGTTAGGGGACAGCAGAGCCTCAATGTGTACATTTAAAGAAGGAAAACCTAAACCACAAAACATTGCATCCGTGAAGGAAATGCAGTTTATGTCAGCCGGGATCATTTGTTATCTGATAACGTCTCTGTCTTGGTAGAGAAATAATTTCCTGTAAACAATATGGCTTTATCTGTCTTAGGCATCTGCCATTTTAATAAAGTGAAAAATGATTTTTCCAAACTTTACACAAGCCTTATCTCTGACAGCAAAAAAGGGAGGTGGCAAGGATGAAAGATGCTTTGTGAACTGAACTCTGTTTACTTAAGGTTATGGAAAGCTAGCTGAAAATGTATACATTGAATGCATAACTTGCTACAGTTTCTAAACACATTTTCCCCAATATTAATGAGGCAGTGGAATTGATTAGTAGCAGTTAGTAGACAGTGTGATGTTTTATCTTTTTTGGAGATGTTTCACACTTACAGTCTAAGGAATATGTAAGCTGGCAAATCTCTTCTTAACCTCAATTCCACTTTAGAATTAATAGTCAACAGAAATGTTACAGCTGAATGTGATTTCATGAAATGTGACATTTTGGCACATGACACAAGGTCAAATTCAGAATTAAATTTTTCCGAGAAGATTGTATACAGAACACCAGTTTCAATTCAGGGGATGCTTGCACAGTTCTGTTTGAGATTTTTCAGTCAAGTGTTCAAGTCTTAGTAGGCGTCTTTAAATTATGGCTGTAGAGGAATGACACAAGCCCAGCTTCAGGTCACGAGTTTCATGCAGGACTGTTTGCTGCTGCACCTATGTAGTTAACGCTGTGTAACTGAGAGATCTTAATGGCTAATGCTAGATTTGCATCAGAGGTGCCAAGATTTTTAAGCTCATTTTGGGAATGTTCGTAAACTTCCCCTTTTTAAGAATCAAATCAATCAAGAAGCATTCAGAAGATTCCATATTTTCAATAACTGGAGAATCTCCTGTTGCCTATAAGGGAATTATGCATAAGTGGGCTTCATGCTTACTATGTACGTACACAAAGCTATTGAAGCCACTTCAAACTCCAGGGAGAGCAGAGCTGGGCTTCCTGGGATGACATGAAAACGCAGAGGTAGCGTTGGCTTTACTGAATTTTGATAGATAATCTGTATTTCTATTCTTAATGTGCAGATATGACAATGTCTGGTACGTGTGATGTTTGCTGCTAGAGAATAAGTGGCTGGCAGAACATGTGAGAACAAGTGTGGCAGAAACAGGTGAGCTTACCTGCAGGAATTCAGGACTGGTTCAGGAATAGTTGGATGTACTTCCAGACAGACAGCTTAACCAAGCCTGCACTGTAAGGTCACACAGTCACGCATAGGTCTGCCTATTTGCCCCCATCTGTCTGTCTAAAAAATATCGGTGTGTCGCTACTTCCATTGCTTTTTTTTTTTTTNNTTGTGAAGCTTTTGGTCCCTGCTGTGTATATCTGAGTGACAGACAATGAGAATTACAGGACTTCTGAATTGATGTGTGTAGTGGTGTGAGGTTTTGTTTTTTTAACTTTACCCCTTCAATTTTTTTTCTTGGTATAGGAACACTTTGGCATTTCCATTTTTAGGAACATATGTTTGGCGAATCCCTAGAGTGTGATTTTAAAAGCAAATGAGAAAAATAGGTGTAATATTGATCCTTAAGGTTTTAATTCCTCTCAGATTCAAGAGAGAACTGTTCAAAAGAAACAATTCTCCCAAGGGAAGAGAATCAGAAAGCAAGTGCACGTAAGGTAAAAATCAGAGATGATGTCGTTGTTGGGCTTAGTTTGAAAGTACAGAAAAGGAAAGGGAGGAGAAATACTGGAAGTTAAACAGACAGAGGTTTATGGACAACCTTTTTTTGCCCGTTTCCACAGTACACAAACCTTATCTACAGACTGAGCAAAAGAAGGGAGTATGCAGTGAACCACAGTGTTTTACTGTGAAGGGAGGACGTAAGTCCAGAGATGCTTGTGAGGTTCTATATCCTTATTTGGTTGTTTTATAAGGGACAGCTTTGTGACTGATGGTTAAGTTTCTTCAGTGCTTTGGTCTGAGTTAAGTTTTGTGGAGCTGCTGTGGCCTACCAAGGGTTATTGTAAGAATGCCTTGGGCTGTAAGGGGCTGAGTAACTTCAGGCTCCCTTTGCTTAGATCTAACATCAGGCACAGGTAGATGATTTTTCACTGTTTTAAACAGAGCCTGTTCTCAGCCCTTTAAATGTATCTGCATGGAGTAGGCAATATCGTTTTATTATTTTTTTTTTTAATGAATTTGTATTATCAGGATTAGATGCAAGCATGGTTATTTCACCAGGGCATCTCTTACTGCAGTCACGAGAGGGCATTTCCCTGGGTGTGGGAAGATAACCAGCCCAGTCTCCCAGGTGGTATGGCCTAGGGAAAGACATCTGGTTCACCAAGTACTTGAATTCAGAAAATACTTCTGTGAAGGCCCAAAAGCTTGACTGATGTACGCTGTTATCTCTGACAAGTAAATTGTCATAACAAATGTTACGTGGTACAGAGCCCAGCCTGGAGGTCTCTGGACACAAGGCAATCAGTCTCCATATTCTGTGTAGAATAGGAAAGTTTCAGAGTGTAGGAGTCAAAAACTTCTTGAGATCGTGGGTTAAAAGTTTCAAGATCACAGAAGTGACTCAGATGAGTATATCCCGCTTTCAAATGGTTTAATAATCCTTGAGAATGCAAGATGACTTTTTTTTACGCTACTTGAACCTTTGCCAATGTGTGGTGGTGCTGTGACTTTTCTCAGAGGTCTGAGAAAATATTAAGCAAAAAGAAGTAGTCTAAATACTCTTCAATCGTCCCTGGCTTTAAAAGCACAGATGTACACTGTGACACAGACCTGCTTAGCTGGCTGCGGAATACTGGAATGCAGGGAAGCCTGCTCTTACTTATTCTCAGTGTTAAAGAACACTTTCACATTTTTATAAAAGATTTTAAGGTGTTTAAAGGAACAGTTATTTAAATTGCTCCCCTGGTAATTGTAATCTTGAGAATTTGTTTTGCAGATTTTCATTGTCTGGCAATACTTAAACACGGGGTTGGTGGGGGGAGAACAGGAGATGTCTCTTTACCATAAGATGGAATAACGTAAATGATTTCTTAGAGATACCTAAGAATTAGTATTTGATTATAGTATAAAATGATATAACTTTTTTCTTTTGGAATTAAAAATGGGATCTAGTTTTACTGGAAGACATTAAATACAAGTAGACTGAGAAGTATCAAAGGAAGGGAGGTAGGCTCTCTTTGCATATTTCTTTTAAACTAAGATATGACACAAATGCCAAAAATGCCCTCCTCCTCCCTGACCCCCCCCCAAGTAAGAGTTTCATACCCAAATGTAGTCCCTTGTATTTATTATCTAGTAAATCATGATATGATAACGTACCCAAGCAGCCCACCTGCATAATGCCGTCTATTTACAGCCACTGTTCAGAGCGTTCGGAGTTGCTCCTTCTGAACATTTATTAGAAATGAACTCATTAACCTTGGAAACCTGAATTAAAGCTCTGTCAAAGGTACCTTTGGTATTTAATTTTTTTATCAGGGTTAGGTGCAGTTCTGAGACAGCTGTCTGTCACACGGAGCAGTATGTGGTAGAGCTCGCTCATATGAGGCTTTCTTTTTAATGCCTTCTGGTAAACATGTTGGGCTGGGGAGCTTTTAACTTGTTTATTTAAATTCTTCCTGTTCTGCAGGAATTCCAACAAGAACATGACATCTCCCACCAGTAAACATGTTTACATCTATGTTTAGCTCTGGCTTCCTCTCCTTGGAAAACTTAATGAAAACTGAGTTGTTTTGTGAGGAATCACCATTTATTCTCTAGGTTATCATTTTTATTATTATTTCAATATATTTTATATATTATTTAGTATTACATGTACATTATATTAAATACATTATTATTTTTAAAGCACAACTTTCCCAGATTTCTAAATTCGTTGCTCCTTTCTGATTCCTTTTCAGATTTTTTTCCACTGCACTTGGAAATTGCTATTTTTAATCAGTGAATTTGGGAAACAAACTCTGTTCAGCTATTTCACATGCTTGGTAACACAAATATCTAAATAACCTTGGGTGACATTTCACGGTAAAGGTGAAGTTTTAGATATAGTTTTTTATCTCTTTTTATGTAGTACTAGGAAATCTCTCTGACTTTTCACTGGTGGCTTTGGTATCGAAGCTGTTTCAGACATGTCCCGTATGCATAAAACCCACGTGAGGGTTCTGCTGGCTCCTCAGTAGGGTTTCCTGCAGTGCATCTCAATGGGACAGTTGAAAATCCTAGAGTACTGAACTTCCCTGATTTTTTTTTTTTTTTGTTTGTTTCAGCTGCTAGAAGAATAGGTCACTGAGGTCATGCTAATGTCTCCCAACACCTTGTTCTCAGTGATAGCTCACACCTATTAATTAGATTTGAGGATTGTTTTTACTGTGGAATAGCAGTACAGGTTGATGAAATACTCTTTATTCAGCAGTTGTTGTGACTGAAGGACACATCCTGATTCCATTACGTCTGTGTGACTTCACTGATTCCTAAGCTATCTTCTTTTAGTTTTCAGAAATCTCAGTGAGACCAGGAGCAGGCTTAAATCAGAATATACCTGGAGAAAATAAATACATGCAGATACAAAGCCACGTAAAGCATGTGGAGAGTGCACATAACTGCTTAAGAGGGTTTAACCATGAAGATTTGCAAGATTCACAGTTCAAATATGCCAGGGATGACTAATTCATTAACATAGCTTCCCAGTATGAACATGAAAACTGAACTCTTGTATTTTCACTGGATGTTTGAGTAATGGTGTTACAAAAATAAAACCCCCAAGCCCTTGACGTGATGTCCTAATGAAAGCTGACTGAGCAGATGGCTTATAGGGACTGTACTTCACGTGTTATGCAACTGTGCTGTTCTTTCACGAAAAGATAAATGAGGAAGAAAGAAATGTAGCTACCTTTAAAGCTTAATTTTCATTCATTGCCAAAACAGAAAAAGACCTGAAGAAGACTCCAAAAATAGGAGAAATATTCAGGTATACAATCTACAAAACACTTTTTTTTTGTTTACCATCTAACTTGAGTAATTATCTCTTTGCAGCATTAGCATTTAAAAACTTCTTCAGTGCGTTGAATTTGTATGAGGAAAAAATCATTCTTGATCTGGGGAAGCCCTGCTAGCATGGCTAACAGAGCAATCCCAGATGGAACATACACCTGCTTGGTTTTGGGATATCTCAGAGTGAAGCCTGAAGACTCGAGCTTAAACTGAAGGAGTAGGAAAGAGGGAAATTCAAACAGCTTGCACTAAGGAGTGTAACTGGAGCCTCTGCCAGCCCTAACTGGAGTTCAGATAAATGAGTTCATCTTCTTTACTTTCTGCAGACCACCCCATTCACTGTTGTTATCATTAAATTTGGTAGCTGGAGTATTCAAAAGATGAGTATTTGTGATTTAGGAAAATTTTAAATGAACCTCTGCATTATGGTATCCTTTGAGGGAGTTGGAGGGCTTGGGGTTAAAATTTTCACAGAGTGCAGTGCATGTTTTCCTCCTTGTAAGGAGCAAAGAAGGCATAGGTGGATACCTCATGTCATACTGCATTGCTAGGAGCTGCCTAAAATGCTCAGATGACAAGGTGGCTACAAGAGGCTAAAATAAGTTTTTTTTCCCACACAAACAGATGTTCCTGATGTTCATATTGGAATTCCCAAAGGAAACTAAACTTTCTGATTGCTGGATGCCCTAGGAACAAGCTGTATTTATTTATTTAAACTTTGGAGACCTGAATTCTTGTTCTACGCAGCAGTGTCATAGAATTGGAAGTACAGAATTGTTGCCTTTCTCGGGGTATGAAATGCAAGCTGGCAAACAACAAGGTTGCTTCCTGGCCTCAGCAAGTCTACAGGAGTTCTGCTGTTGACTTCAATTAGATTGAACTTTCTGTAGTGCAGATGGAAAGATAAATGGCCCATCATCACCCAGCCGTGTTGTATTGGTGACAGAGCTTGTTGCAAGTCAAGGAATACTAGACTGGAAAAATATCTTATTTCTTATTCTTATTTCCTTTCTCTTTTAAGGATTGCTTTCAGTCATCAATATTTACTGACTGAACTCTTGGGCTGTGATAACTGGAATTTGCAGCGTGATAAGCAAGTCAATGATATCAGCATTACACAAGCTAAATATCTGAAGTTTAAGAACGATCAAACAAAACACAGCAAAAAAAAACCCCTTGTTTCAAAGGTAGGTAGGTACGTGCTCCTTTAAAATGTTTAGATGGTCACAGCAATTCCACCACTCTTCAGTCGATGGTAAAGTCTGGATGCTTCTCAAGACTGCTAGAAGCTGCTGGCTGTGAAGCATCTCACGGTGGGTTTGTTCCATGTACTAAAACACTTATCCAGAGAGCCAGGAGTGGAAGGTATGCCCGTGGCTTAGTCACTGCTGCTCAAAGTCCAGCATCTTGACTTTAAATGCTGCTGAAAGTGGGTTTGGAATTGCACGTGAGCTGAGGACACTGGAAGGCGGCAGAGTTCCATTTCCAATCCCCAGAAATGGGGAATTCTTTACTTAATTACCATCTTATGTAAAGAATATAATCAGAAGAGGGGGGATAGTGAATGTTAATACTGTCAGGCTGTGTGAATTCGAATTCCATGGTGATATTGCAGGAAAATGAGCAGTGGTCTTTGATTAAAAACATGCGACTGCATGCATATGAAAGACAGCTATTGGAGTTTTTAACTATCTGGTGTATCCAGAAAAGGAGAGTTTTCAACAAACAAACAACTTCATATTAGTTTAAAGGTAAAACTCCATTTTCCTCTCTCCCTTTTTGGGTGGAAGTCCTAGGCATGCAGTAATGTATGCATACAGTTTCTTGAAATTTTAAAACTTTTTAGTAATGAAGCAAAAAGTTCTGAACAAGCTCATGATTGCCTTAGCCATTGAGCTTGATGGGTAGGTGAAGGCGTGTCATACTCAAGTGTATTAAAAAAAAAAAAATACTGAAGTTTCATAATGCATTTTATGATCAAGTGTATGTGGAAAACAATGCAGGTGGTTTGTGTGTGTTTATTGTATTTTTATATACATGTATGGTTTAACTGGAAGAACTATGTACGAATATCTAGGTAGGTAGTGGTGGTGTTCCCTACTTTCCTAGGAGGGAACTAAGGCACGAAGCATTTAAGGATGTGCTAATCTTGCAGAAAGTTGATGAGGATTAAGTACAGACCAGTGGTCTGCTGGGGGAATCAAATGGAACCGCTGCGTGTTGTCTGTGAGCTGACAGATTCACGCAGCCTGCAGCCTGGCTGTGCCATGGTTGTTACGTTCCTATTGTACGCTTCATAAATCAAAAGCAGCGTGACTGGTGCTGTTTTTCTCTTTGCGCTGCTATCCTATAAATAGCTCACTCTTCAGAGAGAATTGTGGCAACTTTCCCAGTAGGGAGATGATAACAAAGATGTCTGTCTCCTACACCTGTCTTTGTGCCTTTTCAGTGCTGCTGTCTCTTGGTATTTAGAATGTGCTTTCCTATACTGTGAATCTACTTTTTCCATTTGACACCTAAATAGATATTTGCTGTTTCCTAGAATTACAATAAAGGTGGAGAGAATGAGATCAGGATGCTGTCTGCAAATGGCACCGTTTTTTATACATTTTCACAAATATAAATAATATTCCATTTTGATAGCATGACATTTTGAAAAGCTTCTAGCAAAGTTTGTTTTCTTGCACGCGTGTCTTAGTCCAGCTGTGGTGTTCTTTTTGCATTGTCATGGTTTTGGCTGAGATGGAGTTAATTTTCTTCATAGAGGCTCATGTGATGCTGTGTTTTGGATTTTTGATGAAAATATTGGTGATAGTGCAGTGATGTTTTAGTTATTGCTCTGCAATGCTGAACAGAGCCAAGGAGGTTCCAGCTCCTCACGCTGCCCTGTCATCGAGGGGCTGGGGTCACCAGGAGCTGGGAGGGGACAGAACCAGGACAGCTGACCCAGCCTGGCCAAAGGGATGTCCCACACCATATGGCATTAAGCCTGGCAATAACAACTGGGGAAAAGAAGGAGGAAGGAGGGGATGTTCAATGTGATGGTGTTTGTCTTCCCAAGGAGCCATTATGCGTGATGAGCTCTGCTTTCCTGGAAGTGGCAAATGCTTGCCTGCTGACGGGAAGTAGGGAATGAATTCCTGGGTTTGCTTTGCTTGTGCACAAAGCTTTTGCTTTACCTGGTGAACTGCCCTTATCTCAACCCCCGACTTCTTGCACTTCTGCCTTTCCAGTTCTCTCCTCCATCCCAGCTGGGGAGAGCACGAGTGGCCGTGTGCTGCTGAGCTGCCTGCAGGGTTAAACCACGAGAGTGGGGGAGAAGAGACCAAGCAAATAATGATGTTTCTTCTCAACTTTCATTTTTAAATCCCATTCTTTGTCTCATTGGAGCCTATGTAAGAAAAGAACCCCCAAACAAGAAGTCTGCAGTGTTTAAACCTGCAGTGTTCCAGCTGTGCTGCTGTCTCCAGACAGTCTGACATCACCTAGCAAAGAAAAAACATGCTGTACAGTTGTAATAGGATTAAACAGCATAAACCTACAAACAGAAATGTGATTGATACAGGGTGTTTCAAAGCCTTGCGGTGATTATATTGCAGCACTGAGAAAACTAGAAACATTTTCAGGGTGTATGTAGTTTTTCTGAAGTTATTTATAATTGTTGCCTTCCTCTCAGGCCTGCAGGAGATAATTTTTAAATTAACTGTGCAGTGCAATTAGTATCAGTAGATTATACAATCCTGAGATGGCAAGAATTATGATAAGCCTCATACTAAGCTCTGGAGAGATTTGTACACATGCAGTTTGCACTGCCCCATTTTTATTAGCATTTTCATTACAAAGATGTTACTGGAAGCATGAAGTTAATGTTCTGTAACCAGAAAAGAGCAATTATGCAGTCCTAAACACAGAACTCCACATAGCAGATAAAATAAACATACACAGTTACTCCAGACAGATCCTGTGGAAAAAAAAAAAAAAAATGAGACCTTAACAGTAAAGCAATAACATCTTTTCTTTGTAAAGCATAGAACTAGCTGCAAAACAGCCTCCTATAATTTCCAGGTGTTAATCTCCTTGAATTTTTCAAGCAGAGCTTCCAAAACTGCACAGCATCAGGTGGAATTGTTTTCGTAAACAATGGGAAAATGAATTGAGAATAAAGTGCTGAATATCTTTAAGTTCCCCTTAAGCCTATGTAGCAGTGGAGATGCTTGAGCCACATGTGACCAAGCTGATGGCCCAGGGATGAAAGGCAGCGTTATTCACAGCAGGGTGAGGGTGCATGACTTGAGATATATATATATATGTATTAATATAGCACTCTGAGCACCTTTTGGAGGAATTCATCTTTACATTTTAAAAAGAAGTATAAATTAAATATACCTTATATACCCTAAATTATATCCTTAAAATACTTTGAGAATGCTCTCCTTCATGTCCTCCCCAAGAACCCACCTTAAAGAGTCACCACTGAATACCTGCACAGCTGCAAACATCTGCAGAGTTGTTCCATAGTGGAAGAGCACTTTACAAAACCCTAGAAGAGGTGCTTAATTCCAACCTGAATAGGTTTTTCTTGAGACCTACATAGTCCCATAACTTTACAACAAAAAAATAAGCTGGAGCCAGTAACAAATGAATTTGTCTGAGCACAGCAAAAAATCGTAAACTGATGACAGCATTTTGGGCTTTAACTTTCACCATTTTGATAAATTATCTCGAAAGCATTTTGAGAAGATAGTGTTCTATGATTGGTTAACTGAGTAACATTAAATTGTACAAAATGCTCTATTTTGTGCATTTAGGGCTTTCTTTCAAAGCAAGAAAGCTCCTAAAGAAGCATAAGACTGGGAGGGGTGTGTGAGGTGGAGGCACACCAGAACTTTTAACCTTTAGGCTTTGCTCTCACTAAATGATGTTTTTATTTAAAAATAATGAAAAGTTCCCTACATAATAATATTTGAAACAGGAATTAGACAGAAATTCTGATTTTAAAAATACATAAAATATTCAGGGCCTCATTGGTTCTTTTGGTTATAGGAAAAAATAGCCGTGCAGTCTACCTGCAATCTGCACATTCTCTGTAGATAAGCCCTGTTGTCCTCAATACCCTTGGTTCTCTTAGTTCTCCTTCCCTGCCTTGGTTTGCAGGCTGTGTAAGCAAGTTTTCGCTCTACAGAGAGGGACCTGGGGGTCCTGGTAGATGACAGGTTGGCCATGAGCCAGCAGTGTGCCCTGGTGGCTAAGAAGGCCAACGGGATCCTAGGGTGCATTCAAAAGAGCATTGCCAGCAGGTCGAGGGAGGTGATCCTCCTCCTCTACTCTGCCCTGGTCAGGCCTCAGCTGGAGTACTGCATCCAGTTCTGGGCTCCCCTGTATAAGAAAGACAGGGACCTCCTGGAAAGAGTCCAGCGGAGGGCCACAAAGATGATGAAGGGGCTGGAGCATCTCCCCTATGAGGAGAGGCTCAGTAAGCTGGGTCTGTTCAGCCTGGAGAAAAGAAGGCTGAGAGGGGACCTGATCCATGTTTATAAGTATCTTAGTTGTGGGAGGCAAATGGAGGTGGGGAACCTCTTTTCGGTGGTCAGTGGGGACAGGACAAGGGGCAATGGCCTTAAGCTGGAGCATAGGAAGTTCCGCACCAACATGCGGAAGAACTTCTTCACGGTGCGGGTGACGGAGCACTGGCACAGGCTGCCCAGGGAGGCTGTGGAGTCTCCTTCCCTGGAGATATTCAAGACCCGCCTGGACGCCTACCTGTGCAACCTGCTGTAGGGAACCTGCTCTGGCAGGGGGGTTGGACTCAATGATCTCTCGAGGTCCCTTCCAACCCCTGCAATTCTGTGATTCTGTGATTTGTCACACAAATTGTGTGTGCACACGCCCTGCTCCAGGAGTGTCCAGCAAAGCCCTCCTGCACACAGAATCCCTTGCTGACTGACTTCACGCGTGTCTCTGAGCTGGAGGCGATGGGCTCAAATCATCTCTGCAGTGTAAAATGAAAGCTGATGGGTGTGTTGATTGGTTTAAAAGCTGTTTAATTGAGTACAATTAACAGGCTCCTTACTACCGAGATGTGATTTGGAAGACCCTCAGAAAAGAGGTTTTGGAGCAGTGAGTGGTGACACAGCTCCGTCTGCAGCCGCTGTCTGCTCAGTTGTTCCAGTGCTGTTGCTTGTAGGCAGCTCTCTTCCTACAAAAATATCTTTTCAAACAAAGATTTTTTTTTTTAATCTATCAAGATGAATTTGCAAACTGAATGCAGGACACGTGGCTGCGCAGTTTAACAGGCAGGTGGCAGTGAACATGGTGACAAGGACTGAACAGCTCAAGGGAAAGAAGAGCAGGGAGAATGTTGAACTGTGTTGTCGCCAGGGAACTGCAGCCCCCTGCTGAGCCGAGTTACACCTGGAATTGCGTGTCCGTATCTTACAAGAGCAACAGCCACACCGGTGATTGCAGAGCTGATACACCCAATTTCAGGACTATAAACTGGGCATCAATCTGAAGTGTGCTCTGAGGATTTGTCCCACTGGCCGTGCCACTGCCCAACGGGATGTCTGCGGGCTGACGAGGTTCGCAGCCTGCTTCCAACCCAGCTGGAACGGTGTCACTGCAAAGCCCAAACTCTGTGGTCTGCAGTGAGTATTGTGTCCTCACAACGACCCAGGGGAAGCCTAGAAATAGACATTGCAGTGATGTGTGGGGAATGCAAAATATTAAACCTTATAATGAGGTAATACTTGCAAACGCTGGGGAATATTTAAGTATTTGCATGTTTGGTTCCAAGCATTCAGTGTTGGAGAAGAGGAAGCTTTTGCTCAAGCAATTAGAAAGCAAAAGCTTTTTTTTTTTTTCCCCCCCAAAGTTTAGCAGTAATAAAGCTGCATCTCAAAATGAGAACGTGCAAAGGGGGTCTCATAGTGTCAGCTCAAAGGAACACTTAAATCTATCGAACATCAGTTAAGGTCAATTAAGATATTTCAACTACATTGAAAGGTAACAATTTTGTACATTAATGTTTTATTCTTTAAACAACATCCAATAAAATATTTATCCCTAAAGAATCCTAGTTCCTGATGTGCTGATCAAGATAATAATAATCATAATTTTTTAAAAAAATCTTCATAAAAGTAGTGCTGTTCATGAGGCTTTCTTCCTCATTTATCTAATTTGGATCATTACCCTCCCGTGCTGCAGTGCATTTTGCCATAAAAGAAATGGAAAAATGCTCACGTGAAGTCCCAAATTGATCTTAATTGGATTAATACAGCTATCACGTTTATCTAAAACTGCCTTTTGGTCAAACTGTTCTTTTAAAAAATATGAAATAACAGAAGTACACTGATTCCTGTCAGAACTGTGTGCTTCCCAGAGAAGTGTTTGCAAGCAAGTGCAGGAAGCTGGCATGCAGCAGTGTGTGTGTACAGCGGGATTCCTGGTGCTGCTGCAGGAGTGTGACGTGGTTTGGGTTGGGTTCTTAATTCCGCAGCACAACGTTGGTCTGGGGATTTCTTACAATACATGGTTTGTTATGTCTCTAACACAGCGTTCTGCATTTCTGCTAGAAGGCTTTATGCACTCTACTTCATAAAATGCCAAAGGTTTTTCATCTTTAAAAAAATATGAATATTATAATGCAAATGAACAAGGTTAGACAGTCAAGCACTGGAAGCTGGTTAAGTGTCAAAGTCAACCTGGCAACATTTCTGTTCTTCCTGCTAATGTTTTCTGTTACAGATCCTTAGGTCTGTTTCTCACAGAGAGTTGCTGCTTCATTTAGACACTTAAATAGCACTTAGTTTGTGTCCTGTAAAGAGTTTTGCAACCTCTCTGTAGCTGAACTAATTTTCTTCTGGGTGCTTATGTGGCATTTTTACTGACTTGCTTCTTCAACAGAAATGCCTTTATTTTCACAGAACACCTGTGGGGAAACGGGGAAAGAGAAGCACTGCAGTTTAGGGTAAAAAGTTTCTCCAGTTGTATATACTCAATTTAAGGCATTTAGGATGAGGGTTTTGAAATGCAATTATCACATTTTTAAGCAGAGATTCTAAAAATTTCAGCTACAGAGATGCATAATGCTTTTCAAAGCAGACTGTAAGGTGCCATGGTGTGCAGCCAGGATAGAAGGAACACAGGTAATGAACGTGTTTGTGTATCGTAAAGAAACTCCAAGTGGAATAAGAATAGAACTTCCAGAATAACAAAACATTATGTTTCCCTCTCAGTAGTTTTCAGTTCTTGTAACAAATGAAGCAGTTTTATTTTACATGCAAATCCTTTTTCAGTGTAGCCCTAATTCACGTCCAGGTCAGGTCCATCTGCAACGCTGAATGAGTCAGAGATCCTGCACAAATGCAATGGGTGACATTAAGGTTCCCAGGAATAGCTTATGCAGAGACAAATGGAAATGAAAGCTGTACAGGGCAATGCTAATTTTAACCTTTTATTGATTTTACAACTTTACTTCTGAGAGCCGCTCTACTGACAGCTAAGTGAGGTGCACTCTGGTTTCACACCTGTGAAAACTCTTTTTCAGTAAAGTGATTTTCCCATTTCCCATTGATAAAGCCCAGCCATATAACTGGGAAAAGGGGTCAGCACCTGCCCTGCGGCCTCCGTGAGGGAATTCTACACTCTTCATCGATTCCAGCTCCAGAAACAGGCTGAAGCCTTTGTGATACTTAACTCCCTCTGCACATGGACTTTGCAAACTCCATGCTTCGTAGTTTTTTCTTCCCCCCCCCCCAGTATTTTAAGAGATTCAGTTAAGGGGAAATCAACAGATATTGAGTAGACATGTTGGTTAGAACAGGAGACTGCTCGGTGCATTGAAGGAAGGGTTTGGCAGCAGTATCTGATCAATGCTGGTGCATGCAGGAACCTACAGAAGTTATAGGAACGTACAGGAAGGCAGACGGTGGGGCAAGAGAGTAACTGCAGGAGGTACCTGGAAAGAGCTTCTGAGGAAAAAAAGACAGCTGCAAAAGAAACTGGGACTGAGAGAAGACAGGTAGCAGAAGAGGTCAGACAAGGAGAGACGCAGGTGAGGCATGAGTGGGCAGAAAAAGTTGATCCTGTGTTTAGTAAATAAGGAACGCAGGACAGAGTGAGATGAACAAACAGAGCAGGATCAGATTCCCATGTGAGGTGTGACCATACTGCCTCACAGAGCACGGCTCGAGACTCACCAGCACTCCTGCCTTCGGGAGACATCAGTGTTAGACATGTTATTTGCATCTTGGCAGTTCCTGCTGTCCTCTCTGAGGGCACCTACAGCTGATGTCAGTTATCCTGTACCTGCCACCAGCTGTCCTCTGTGCTGCATCTGAATGCATGCCAGGGATGAATTATGTGGGTTTTAATATGACCGCACGTGGTGGAATTTCTGGAAGAACTTGAGGGTATTCTTGTTTAGGCTGTGGAAACTGTGATTCAGATTTGCAAAGTCTTTGCTTTAACCTGGCTCTGTGACTTGGCCAAGCACCCAGCAGGGCCCTTCTCTTTCCTTGCTGGCCTCTGACGGAGCTCCCAGAATATTTTGACCAGGCCAGACATCGAAGCTCAGAGACTGCAGCTCTGATTTTTCTTCCTTCTCTTTCATCTTTGGTAAAAACAACAGGCCTTTATCAACATGGCCGTTTACACAGCCCTGTGATTGTGTGAAGTAGAACTGGACAAAATAACTGTATGTAAGAAGGAACAAACCATGTGTGGATTGATGCTCAACCAGTGGCTCTAACTACGTGGAAGACTTGGGACAAGCACTTTTCTTGGCAGGAGAATGCACCCTCCTTGCTTTAGTGTGGCTCAGTGACTCAAGGAGTGGAGAATGTTCTTTCAATGCCAAGGTAACGATGAACGTTACTCATGTCCTAAAAAGAGCACAAGCCCTTCCTTTCAGGGGAGGTGAGTGTCTGAGCATGTATGTGCTTTGATCCTTATTGCTCCAAGCAGAAAACATTCTCCAGAAGCTGGCAGATACAGTGACAAGCAGGGATGTCAAGAGGGACAAAAAATGGCACTCAAAGGAGGAGTCTAGGTGAAAAGTGGGAATCAGGGCAGCGAAAGACTAAGGCATAATCCTAAATGCTTCTTGTCACCAGGTCAGTATATTCATGTACGTACAATTCTGCTATAATGCTCTGTCATTCAGATCAGAAGAGAGAAATTCACAGAGGTGTGTGACCATAACCTGTGGAAGGGTCTTGTCCTCCTCTGCTGCCTTGTATTTGGGTCTCTGATGTAAATACAGAACCACTTTTCTGTACTAGCTCTTTCGTGCAGTCATTCAAGATGAATATTGGTGAAGTGAGTATTGGTGGCGTGCAGATTCTCACAGCCTTTCTGCTAGGGCTGAAGACTCAGTCTGGCTCTGGCCAAGCGCTCCTTGACAGTAACCCTTCTCTGTCCTTCCACATCTGCATCTGTAGCAACCAACGTGGTGCAGTCTGGTATTGTTAAATGCTTGCAAGCAGTGTAACAAAGCAGAATGAGACACAAAAATGATTTCATTTTCTCACACTTATAAGCGGCAGAATGTTCAGGTAGTCTGGCCAGAGCTATTTGTGGTGACATGGAGGATGAGTCCCCATCACGTGTCCTGTGTGTGCTGGGTTTGCCTGATGGGCAAACCTGCTGATTGGATGTCTTTTGTGCTGTTGAGGAGTTGGCAGTTATCTTCATTGTATGTGCCTTGCCCCAAAGTCAAAGGCAACACTGGTGATGTTCCTGTGATGGGGGCTGTCTGCCCTTTGCTTTCTCTGGGTGCCTCAAGGAGCTGCACGCAGACGTGCTGTGGTATCAGTGACTGCTGAGTGGTGGTGGCAGCACACGCTGTTCTTCAGCTCCCTCTACCATCTTCTTCAGCTCCCTCTACCATCACACTCACACTTCCATCTGCACTGCTCAGTGTTTGTTGCAAATATCTGCACTCCCATCTCTGATAAATCCCTGACTGCTGCTGGCCCACCACACTTCCCAGAGGTGCTGGGGACTTAAGTAGCAGGGACCCTTCTTCCTTTCAGCTAGAAGGTTGTGGTTTGTTCTGTCTTCTTTTTGTATGCAATCTAAGGGCGTCTTGCTTCGATGACAGGTGATGGATTTTTCTTTTGAGGCTAGAAGACTCCTACAAGAACAAAAGTATGAAGTAAAATTGTGAAGCTTGTTGTTAGGATAAAAATCCCAGTTCTTTCAGTATCCAGTGGAGAAGGCTAGGAAAAAACAAAAGAGTAAAAAGAGAGGAAAATTGCAGACATTGGCCCCACTGTCTTTTGAGACATGGCAGTAGCAGGGAGGCTGCTTCCACAAAGACAAAAAGAGCATGAAGACTGATTGCCCTCACAACTGAGAATTGTTACCGTGACAGTGGAACAGAGTAGAAATGATCACAAAATGCCCAAGTGAGGGCAGAGGTGGCTCAGTCCCAGAACTGTGGTGAACTGGGCCAGAGGCTCCAGAGGATATTCAGAAGCTGTGGTTCATTATACAGCTGTTTTCTAAATTAAAAACCGGTGTAAGGAATATGTAGGTTTTGAGGCCTTCTGCCTGTGGCTTAATTTTATTATTCATGACATATAAGCAGTGATGCTTAACAATGATTTTTAAAACAATTTCTCTGTAAAGATGTTTGCATTATTTCTCTTACAACAGGAAACTACTGAGGTTTATTACTGGAGTTAACACTGAAATGAATTCTTGTTTTTAACAATTTTTGCTCTCTACACTTAATTGAATGTGTCTGCAGAATGCCAAAACAAAAACAAAACAAATGGATAATACAGTACAGAATGTTTAGGAAGGATAATGCAATTTTCATGCAATCATTTGCACTAAAATTATTTACAGTGACAGACACCACGGAGCTCTGTGCTAAATTTGTTGATATCAAATGCGCACTTCATTTATAATGATTTAAGAGTGAAGGTGATAAAAGTGATATTTGATGATTGTTAACGAAGAAATAAAGCAGAAAGGAAACAAAAGAGAAAAATAGGAGGCAGCAGTGGGTGTTTCTGAGCACGCCAGTGGAACTAGCTCGCTGTGCCAGGGAAGTGTATGTCTTCAGCCTCCTTTTAAAATTAAAAGCTGAAGAAATTATTTACTACCTGAATTCATAACTTCAGGGTTGAATTAAAAACTACAGCACGTGATTCACCACGGTCGATGCATGCTGGTATGTGGGTAGGGTGCGTGTAAAACTGAGCTGCACTCACATAAAAATAAACCCCTGAAATGTGGTGTGGGCTCAGTCAGCTGCACACCCACAGGAGCTGCACGTCCTCAGTGCTCCCTTACAGACTTCTTAACACCGTGGAAAGCGTTCTCCAAAATGTGTCCAAATAATTTCCAGTACACGAAACAATGTTACCAGTCACTAAGATTCCAGCATGCTTTATATTGTTGTCTTTTCTCTGTTCTTAAAGCACCTTGTGTCACTGTAAGGCACAGGGCCTGCGAGGGCAGAGCGAGGTTACAGACTGCGCATCCCACCGCTTGCTGCAGCCTCCTCTGGACGCAGATGCATCGGGTGCAGTCACACACGTTTGAAATAACTGGTGGCGAATTTAAAACGCCATGTAAACCGAAGGGCTGTGTCAGTAAGAACCCCGCGAGCCCCTCCTCTCCAGGGTCTCGGGGCAGGACGGCGCTGACCCAGCTCTGGGCTGAGGGCGCTAAGGGCGAACACTGAGGGGCAGCCGCACGCCGACAGCGGCACCGAGAGGAGGCGGAACCTCACGCGACGCTGAGGGGAGGGCGCGGCGCAGGCACCGCCCAACGGCCGCCGCTCCGCAG
>WBMW01004026.1:715894-782359 GCA_013396635.1 Penelope pileata
GGTGGAGCGCGCACGGATCCGCCTGCGGTGAGGGAGGGGGAAGTAGTTCCGGCGGGCGTGTGGCGTCAGATCCTTCCGCGCGCGAAGTAGTTCTCCCACGAGAGCGTACGCTGCCGTCCCCTGCGCGGCCGTCACAGAGCGGAGCCGTCAGCTGCCGAGGGCGGGCTTTGGAGTGGGCGGGGCGGAGCGGGCGGGGCGGAGCGGAGCGGAGCGGCCGCCCCTTCGCTGTTCGCTTGCGCGGAGCCAACGCACAGCCAGGCCCGGAGCCGCCGCGCTTTCCCTGGAGGCTGTGTGAGCCCTTCTGGCTGAAGGGCCGCAGGAGGACGGGCGGTTAACATGCGGTGCTTCCACTGCGCTGTCGCCTCAGTCTTCTGTGTGCCTGACGCTTCCTGGGATTAACGTGAAAAAAAAATCACACAGACGTGACTGCCCCAATAATATCTTGTGCTGTTTCACAGCCCCGTGTTTGTTGCGATTTGGGGTTGTGGTGCAGTGGTTTAATGCTCATTAATTGCCTGGCATGCTGAAATCTCTGTCACTCCTTGCGATGGATTTTTAATTGATATTCAGAATCCTGAGTCACTTCTGGTGATCCTGCGGAGTATTTATCGACATTACAGTTTGCCGCTCGGGATTTTGTGCCAAGAAGAGAACTGCCATACCGTGAGAATGGCTTAAACCTGTGTAGCAGAGTGTCTGACAGGTGCTGGGCTGCTCTAACAGCATCCCAGGGCTGCTTTGTATTTTCCGATCCGGCTTTAGATAAGAAAATAATCATCTTATTAAAATAATAAGAATTCTGCATGTGTTCTGTGTCCAGTTCTGAGCTCCCCAGTATAAAAAAGAAAGGGATCTCCTGGAGAGAGTCCAGCGGAGAGCCACAGTGATGATAAAGGGCCTGGAGCATCTCCCTTATGAGGAAAGGCTGAGGGCCCTGGGGCTGTGCAGCCTGAAGAAGAGGAGACAGAGGAGATCTTGTCAATGAATATCTGAAGGGCGGGAGGCAAAGGGACATGGCCAGCCTGTTTTCAGTGGGGTGTGGGGACAGGACAAGGGGAAATGGCCACAAACTGCAGCATAGGAAGTTCCGCACAAACATGTGTAAGAACTTCTTCACGGTGCAGATGATGGAGCACTGGAACAGGCTGCTCAGGGAGATTGTGGAGTCTCCTCTGGAGATACTCAAGACACATCTGGATGCCTACCTGTGCGACCTGCATGAGGGAACCTGCTTTGGAAGGGGAGTTGGACTCGATGATCTCTAGAGGTCCCTTCCAACCACTGCAATTCTGTGATTCAAGTACATTTTTTGTAATAAAATGAGTGTTCTGAGGTAGTTGAACCCATTGTGAGTAGCTAATGTCTGTGCCTGCAGCAGCTGGATTGTCTGATTGTATGAATGTATTCTAGGAATTGTGGGGTTTGTTTCTGCCAGGTGTGCTGCAGGAATGGGGCTCGGAGCCCTGCAGCCAGGGCACCCTGAAGGCGACGGCTGGGTGCGTGCTTCCTGCTCCTTCTTTGAGGGGTTCCAAATGATCTCTGGTGGTACGGCTTAGGGTGTGATGCTGTGAGTGGATTTTGGTGGGAACTGCCGCAGTTTTGCGTTGAGCCACGTGAGGGCGATCTTAGAACAGTGAAAAAGGCAAAGTCTTAATGTAACCCTCGGTGTCATTGCTTTTTTAATGATGGAAAAGCTACTTTGTTTATATACTTGATAAATTGCTTATTCTGAAGTGCTGCAGAAAAGCTAATTTCCTCATTCTGTTTGTTCAAAGGCATTTATAGAGAAAGCTTTTTTGTTGGTCTAAACTAGTTATTAGAGCATCCCTTTTAATCCAGTTCTGAATTTTGTGTAGTCTATGCAACATAAATGTGTAGGCGGTGTCTTCTTTTGAAGAACTTTACAAATACTCCTGGAAAAAGTTGCATAGGGCTACTGTGTGTAAAGGGGAAAATATATATATATACTTTTATCTGTCTTCATTAGTTAAGCATCAGCAGTTTTAAAGTCAGCTTTCTTTTGACAATGTATCATTTAAATACAATACCTTTGGTGTTCTGAGAGTGGAAGGATGCTCTTCAGACCGAGAAGGGAGAGCAGAGCCTTCTGCCTTTTCCATACTGGGGCGGCTTCATGGTGTGACAGATAAGGAAGTATTTACCTCAAATATTTGTAAATTTTCGAAGATACTGTCTTACATTGGTGAAAGAATACAGTATTTGAATGCTGTAGCAACTGAGCTGTGTTAAGGTCTACATTGTGTGTTGTGACTTAAGTCTTAGAAATTGTAAATAATGGGGATCTTAATTTTACATTGGGCTTGACACATTGTATCTCTAACTGTGTTTCATGATGGGTGTCTAGAGAAAAGTGTAAGAACAGGAAAAGCGTGCAGTGATATTTTTCCAGGCTTTGTTGGGCCTTTGGCAAGTTGGTTCTTATGGGCCTGTGGAGCCCAGAGTGGTGTCTTTCTACGTAGTAGCTCTTGGTGGACTTTCCTTTCCAGACTGTGCCCAACATGCTGCTAACACTGTGGATGCGTACCCGTGTTACAGAGTTCAAGAGTTTACAAAGAAGGGCTTCTCTTTGTTTGCTCTTTTCTTCTTCAGTGCAGCAGCAGGGGAAGATCCACTAAAGTGAGCAGATGGTAGAACTGTGGAATCACCTACGTTGGAAAAGACCTTCAAGATCACCAAGTGGAGCCATCAACCTGGCCTGCTGAGTGCCATCACTAAGCCCTGTCCCTTAGCACTGCGAGGTTTCAGAGCTTTCAGCAGTACTGTTTGCTGGTCATCTCCATGGCATGACTTAGCAGTTCTCCATTTTACTCTTCACGTTTCCTCACCCTCCAGTTCTCTTCTTTCTAGCTAGATGAATTCTAATTTATTTACCTGCTTTTTATTTGTTTTTTGATGGGTCTGTATGTGTTACAGGACTGTCTAGTCTGAAGGACTGTGCATTGTAACTCAAATTTTTGCTTTTGATTAGTGCAGTTCTGTATTTTCTATTTGCCATTATTGAGAAATCTTTCAAAGAAACCTCTCCAAGCCCTTATGGAGTGAAAGTAAATAGAAAAGCTTGCTTTGCTGTGGACTTATATTCTCTGAAGGTTCCCTTCAAACACAGAGCCTCTCAGGCAAGCCCATTACTGTTGGGATGTTTTAAAAAGAAAAATAAAATTGCTACATTCTTCTTTTTTGTTTTTCAAGTTCCTTAAATAATCTTTATTGACCTGCCTTTACTGTGGCTTTATATTAATTTGTCACCATTTACAGTCTTTTTTCTTTATCTTCTTTGTTTGACAAAACTTTGACAAAAAATGTCAAGTATGTTTTCTTCTACTGAAGCTTCTTTTCACTGCTACATAGCTGTGAGTTTTGTGCCTTTTTTTCCCCCTTGATCTTCCTGAAACCTTCTTTGATAATTACTATCAAGTATGATGCTTTTATATAGTCTTCATGCTGCTTTCAAGGATTTAACTTTTTAGAACCCTTTTAGCCCTTTCTGTTGTTTGTTTTTCTTTTGTTAAAGATGCTTTTAATCTTTAGGCAGCTCACTTGTTGAAGTTAAGCACAAGCATTTGGCTTTTTATCACTCCTGTAAAGGCTTTTTGAGCAGTGCATTAACCATGGTTACAGAGTAACTCTCAGGTAGGGTCCCACTGAGCATGGTCCTGTTTTGCTTCTGGTGAAGTCAAGATCTGTTTCTCCTCTGTGGGTTTTGCTGATTGCTTGTGGAGTAAAGCAGCCATTGATGTTGTCTGGACATTTAATTGTGGCACTCTGTCCTGATCTGACATTTAACCAATTTGCATAAGGGTAATTGAAACCTGAAATGCATTGTGGTTTCTGTCTCTGTAACCTCTTTTCTCTCCTTCGGTGCTCAGAGTCATTCTTACTGTTGTGCTCAGGCTGTTGCTAGCACAGTGCTAACACTGTTCTGTACAGTGTGAGAGTTTCAGTCCTTTGGGATTCTGTTGGTGTTTGAGAAAGCCTGTTAATCAGGTTTGACCCTATGTCTCCCCCAACAGACAGCATTGCTTCCCAAACAGTGTGTCCTGCTTCGTTTCCCCTCTGCTTTATGTTTTGCGTTATCCCACTGGTGTTAGAACAGTATTTTTCAGAACCCTGTTTCAATTTCTGTCCGTAGCCTTGCTCACAGCTCAGCATTGTGGTTTGACACCTTGCTAGGCTTATTGTGTTATTGCAGTAGCATGTAGATTTTTTTTTATTTGAAGCCACTACAAAGAAATGGGAAACAAAACCAACAGTCTATCTCAGCTCTTTGCTCTTCGCTGTTTCCTGTTAAATATTTTTCTGTATCATCCTCCATTTGAAAATAGTCTTCATGATTTTGTCACTTCAAGGTGAGTCACTTGATCTTTGTGGTCTGTTGCACTTGCCATCTACCCTTAAGTCTTCCATAACTTTCCCATAATCTCTTAAATTTTGATGGAGCCCATTGGAGCCCAGAGGAGCCCATTGCTTCTCTGTGTTTTTTCCTTGACTTGCAGTGTTCCCTTAGGCACAGATGAAGCTATCAGCTCTGCTCACACAGCACTGTCATGCAGTCCAAGTGTTTAACAGCACCAACTCAAGGAATGTTTTTTTACCCAGCCTTTGTTTTCTCTGTCCTCATGTCTTTGTTTTCTCTGTCCTCAGTATTTGTGTGGTATCAATTTCGAAATGAAGTTTGTTTCCTAACTGGAAACATTGACGCACTTCGCTGTAATGTAGCCTCACACCGTGCACCACTCTGTAGTGTCTGGCGGCCTCTGTAGAGGTAGTTAACCTTGTGAAGTGAACTTGTGGTCTTGTTAGAAAGAGATATGGAATATATATCATTAGGTTTTCTTTAAAATAGTATTAGTTGCTATTGATTTTAATGTGATTTAGTTTTTTACAGACGTGTCCTATATCGACATTTCTGTAACTTTCTCCTGTATGTCAAAATGAAAAATGTTTGTGATGTTTAACGATCAATTAAACTGTCCTGGGTTTAGTTAGCAACTAGAAGTTAGAACAGACATGGCCAGGTGCTCCTTTTCTTTAGACTGAATGTGTTCTGGGTTGCAGGTTTGTCTCAGCGGTCATCCTGGGCTGTGAATTAAACAGGAACAGTTGCTAACACGCGTTCAGGTGAAGGGAGCCCTGAAATAGCTTTCTGTTCTCTCTGCCCTGCTGCTTCTGGTGCAATTATTCTGTTGGGTTTGAGCATGGCACTGCTGAGCCGAGCTGCAGTTAGCCATTTGCAGAAGGAATTGTTGGGATGCTGCTGCTCCGGTGTTAGCAGGTGGTGGGAGTTCTTATCTATATACGTTTTAAAAATGCTTAATGAGTATAATGCTTCTGGTTTGCAGATATGCTGTAATTCCCCCCATGATTCTTGATGAATCAAAGTACAGAAAACAGTAGGAAACAAATATTGTTTTATTATTATCTTTTTAGCTACCAAATGAAGGGAAATCACTGTCTTTGTTAAAATGATAACTAAAATGCTCTAAGGTGGAGGAAGAGGTCTAGGGAGTAAACCTATGGCTAAATACAGCTTTCTGAGGTTAAAGTGTATGCAATCAAAACTTACATTCATGTAGAGATCCTTTTTTGTAAGATAGGAAAATGCAGCTGACAGCTATTCACGTTTTACTGAAATTGTGAAATAATACCAATTACCTGAAGGCATTATGAACATGTAGGGAAATATTTCAGAATATTTTTTTTTGAAACAGAATAAGGTAGATTTTAATTTTTTTTTTAAAAGTGTCCTTTGAGTGAAGCAGTAAAAACCAGAGATACTTTCTAAAATGTTTTCAGAATTTTCACGTATTCAAAGTAGCTTTGAAAAATGGAAAACTGTGACATGCCCAGATGAATAAGACCTAATATCTGGGAAAAATACTGCTAATGTATTTGATATTAGAAAGGGCATCATAATTCAGTGTCACGTATGTGCCAATTCCTTTCTGTGTAGTTTGAGCTGTTTTTTAACTGAGAAATAATTATTCCTGTTGAACACAAATAATTGCCTTTTACATGCTGCTCTCCCATTATCTGTTATCTCAAGATTGAAATGCTTCTGCCTGAGGGAAGAGCCTTGATTATTTTTTCGTGGACACTCTAATATCCTACATGCTCAGCATTTGTGTTGGAAGAGTTCTTTAATAAAAGCAATAGATTTACTGGAAGAATTGTGCCCACCATCTAATACAATTTTTATTGCATTCGAAACTTGAACAGAAACCCTCCTATTTTCTCAGTCACTTTCATGTTAGTGTATAATTATGATGTTTCATCTTATAATGAAAATGTAGCTCCATGGAATAAAGGTAGCTTGTGGCTAATAGTGCTGTGATGGGGTTCTTGCAGGTTTTAAGACAGTTTTTGTTGTTATAGTAATAAGTGCTGGATTTTATCTCTGAATGTAGTCCAGTAAGCTAAGTAGTGTTCTTCTGCTGATAGAGACTGAAGTTCACTGGTGAAAGCACACATTTCTCTCACCCCGTTGTCCCCTGTGTGCTGCACCTGGGGCACGCACCACTCCCATCCCCGTGGCTGGAGCCAGGCCCCCACTCTCCCCACTCTCCCCCCTCGCTGGTGCCAGCAGCCCCAGCCTGACTCCAGCACCGCACCACATCTGTTTGTGCTGCTCCCTCCAGCTGCTGGCACTCTGGGTGCAAAGACTGCGGGACTCGTACACGTGGGTTAGACAGCGGGATTACACAGAAGGATTGTTGAGAAAAGGTTTATGAGAAATAGGGCAGACTGCAGTGGTCAGGCGCAGGGTTTGGTCAGTCCCTTATACACCATTTCCCTTTCCTCCTCAAACCCCTTTCTCTAAGGATTCCTTCCTCTGTTTTATATTATCCCACAGATTCTCCCAAATCCCCCTGTTGCTCCTTTCCCTGCAAGGTCCACGTAGCTCTCTCTGAAGCTGTTCCTGCTGTTTCTTGGTGGCCCATCAGTAACTTGGCATTGTCTCTGTGCATTGTCTGCCAGGTCGGTGTCAGTGTGTTCTGGTTCATCATTTCTCCCAGTAATGTATTAACCTCCTTTACACTGATCAGATAACCATAATGAAGCAGACTCTCACCTTCCACATATCCTTACAACTGAAAAATCCTGAAATCCTTTTTTAAGTAGTTGACGTTTCTTGTCTCATTCTTGGCTCACTACATTCTATTCCCTGCCTGTACTCCTGGGTGCACAACAGCAGAAGGGCTTTCCTGCAGTTACTTCTAGAAGGTTTCATACAGGGAACAGTAAATAAATAAATAACTTAATAATTGAATTTGCAACAAGTGCTTTGTGCCTCTACGTGGCTCCTTCCAGAACTTGAAAACCTGAGTGGTGAAGATGAAGCAAAGATGTGGACCTGCACAGTGGCTGAAGAAACAGAGTGGGGCTGCGCCGTGCCACCCCCCAGCACCATGCCCTCTCAGTTCCCACTGAGCTGCTGAGCTGGAGCAGGAGCTGTCACCTGCAGCACGCTGGAAACGGAGGCAGATGCTGGAGAAGGAGCTGCTGTTGGGGAGCTGGGGGAAGAATAGACCTGGTTGTGAGCTGGGGACATGTGTTTGTATTTCTCATAGTTCTGAGATCACTGAAGAGAACTAACAGCACCAAGCAGGTTTCTTTGCAAACCTTGCAGTGCTTAGGGAACACCAGGAAGGCCAAAACAAAGTGTACACAGGATCAAGGCTTCAAGGAACAGGATCTGTGGCTGAGCATGTGGAGATCCTCCTGCTGTTTTGCTGGAGTAGGAAATGACAAAATCAGTGGCTTAAGTTGAGCCTCTACGGGAAGAATCATAGAATCACCAAGGCTGGAAAAGGCCTCTAAAACCATCCTGTCCAGCAGCCCACCTACCACCAATATTGCCCACTAAACCATGTCCCTGAGGACCACATCTACGCGTTTCTTGAACACTTGCCGGGGAAGCATTGCTGGAGAAGACAAAGGGTGTCCTGCAGTGTCACTGGGTGTTAACACTGGAAATAAATTTGTGGTTTTATACTTAATGTGAGGTAAAGAGTACTTGAGTCTTCTGGCAGGATCCCATGACCACAGTGTAATGTCCCAATGAAGCCCATGCTTGGTAGCTTTAGACCTGACCTGTACAAATGCCATGAGAACTGGAAGCTACACTTCTGTTTAAGGTTTTTAGATAATAAGAATTTAGAGAATGAGTACTGATAGATTCAAACCACGGGAGGAGCAAAGTTCTTTCAGCTGCAAGCAAAAAAGAGACTGACAATGATAGAGCCAGTGAAGGTGGCTAGTTGAAAGCTTGGAGGTGCTTAGTGAGAAACAGGGAGAGAGGAGAGTGTGATGAGCTGAAAGGTGCTGGAGAGAGAGAAAATGAGGAAAAATATGTGGTAGTTACGCATCTTCTGAACTTTACTGCTGTGTGTTTTAGTGAGGTTGAGCAGGTGCATGAGGATTTGTACCATCAACTTCCTTATTCCACAGGCTGACAGGTATCAGGTGAACTTTTATTGTTGTATTTAACTACCAAGTTCTGGTTCCTTTAGCTGCTGCAGCACTGTAAAGGCGGCGATGAATGTTTTCAGGTGTTGTTGGTATTGAATAGCATGCTGAAAAGTTTTGGATACATTAGAATGATTTATGGCATATAAGTGCAGATGGATAATCTCCTTTCTGTTTATTTTCTTTGTGTTTCTCATGGAAACAGTTATTTAAAAGCAAAACAAACCCCAACCCCCAGCTTGTC
Organism: Penelope pileata; assembly: GCA_013396635.1. Classification (NCBI taxonomy): domain Eukaryota; kingdom Metazoa; phylum Chordata; class Aves; order Galliformes; family Cracidae; genus Penelope; species Penelope pileata. Next base: position 724,626 of record WBMW01004026.1, read on the forward strand.
CTGTGTGCTAAAGGGAAGCCTGTGACTCTCTGAAATGAACTCTTGCTTAGTTTGTGTCTCATGGTGATCAAAACTGAGATCTTGTTGTTATCTATCTTGTTGTTATCTTACAACAATAAGATAGTAACTTATTTCCATAATTTTAGTTTCAGTAATTCTTCTGAGTGCCCCCCCCTCCAGATTTAAAGAGAAACAAGACAGCTACTCTTAAACTTTGGGAAGGAACTTGGGAAGAAGGGAGCCTATTTCCTAGCCTGCAGCTCCCTGTTTGTCTTCAGCCATCGCTGATCTCCCTTTGCTGTGTGCTCAGGTTAAAGAATTATTTTGGTCTAATTAAGAGGTACTCTGAAATCCTTGTAATGACAGAAAAAATCGAACTGGCTTCACTTACGTTACAGCTTAATTTGCCACTTTTCAATGTAAGAGAAAGGTAACTGGTAGTATTTATTTCAATACACATTTAGGATAGTTTATGTGAGCAAACTGAAGGTGATGAATGAACACAAGCTAACTTCATAAATAGAATGTTCCAAATTTGTTTTGGCTGAAACCCCTCTTGTTTGTTTACCTGCATGCTTGATTACTATTTCTTTCATTCTCTGCATATTTAATTGATGTCTAATTAATTGCTCTGTTGATTTCCTATATAATTAATTATCCACTACTTAATCATTGATTCCCTGCGTAGTCAGTTGACTTTTTGTTTATTTGATTTTTACACTTAATTGACTATAATTCATTGCTCTATTGCGATACCAACTAATTAGCAACCAGTTAATCAATTATCGTTTGCTTACTTCTAATGTAATTGTTTAGGCTCGTGATCAGCACAGCTTTTCCTCTGCTTTCTGACCTCCTTCTCCAGTCATTCTGCATAAAACCATTTCTTCCTCTACTCCATTCTGTTTCAGTCTCACTTCTAAGCAGAGCACGTGCATCTTTGCTTTGTTCTGAGCTTTTCTGTGCCTTCACCACCACTCTGTTCTCTGTCACTGTTCTCTGACTGTTCATTTCTGATCTTCCAGCTTTATTCTTGTTTGAATGTGTCCCATGTTTTTATTACTTGTAAATCCTGCAAATCTTAAATTGAAGTTTGTGTAATCAGACACTTAACCAGACAGTCTTTTGAGCTTTTTTCTTGCTCTTCAGCCCCTGTCCAGGTCCCCACTGGTAGGAGTGAGAAATGAAGTGGTGTGTGAGCACTGATTGCAGCTGTTGGAGGAGGAGACAGGAGGCAAAAGCAGTGGGCCTGACCTTCTAGGGAAAAACATGCAGATCAGGAAGCAGAAACAGTGGCAAATAGAGCCTCAAAGCAGAAGTGTCCACTGCATTGTGGAATTTCAGTGTTCAGTTGTGGTTAAACATTTTGTTAGATGCTGATAGGTTTTGTAGTGGGAATATTAAATATGTACCTGTGAGATCATCATCCGCTGCGTTAGTAACGTGGCATCATTCATTTTTTTAATAGAAGAATAATACTAAGTAACTCGAGCAGAACTGATTCAAAGGAACGTTTCCATTATAAACTTACTGCAATCAAAATAAAAATGTGTGTGTGCTCAAGACAGCAGAATGCCTGAGAAGGAGCCCTACCGAGCTCATAAGACCATGCTGAGTATAATATACACTTTACATAGCTGTGTGTGTAGGATACAGTGTATTTTGTACAGTAGGTATAGTACATGGCCTGTTTTTCAGAGCACTGTTAAGAAATGAAGGCATGCTGTGTCTTTTAATTTTGAGATATTTGTATTATTTCTAAAGATTGGATTGCTTTTTTTACAGCAACTGTAAATGAGAGCCAGCTTTGCTATTCTTAGCATTCAAAAGGGTTTTTGTGAGTGGGGTGAACCATCCAATTAGTGTGTCGTGAAGGGAGGGGAATGCTGTCAAATAGGGGTACTGATCTTTGGGGTGCTTAAGAGTTCCAAAATACAGCTTCCCTGTTTTCTTCCCTGCTAGATTCATTCCAAAGTTCACAGAAAATCACTTTATTTCTGTGCTTGTCTGGCTAACCTGATTGTTAGTTCGAACCTTGAATAGTGTTAACTATTCCAGTTTGCTCTCAGTGAGGATGTGTCCGTGTTTTCCCTAGGGGGACAGAGGGAGAGGAGGAATTGATGGTGATGTCTTGGCCAGGGCCTTAGATATACACAGCAGAGGAACCAGCATGCCTTTGGGGTTGGCTCCTGGCTGTGATAGGTTTCATTGGAAACAGAAAGAAGCAATGGCTGTTGAAAAGTTAAAGCATTAAAGTGAATGACAGCAGTTCTAGAACTCAAAGTACCCCAAATTAACTCTCCACCGAAATGTTTGTGTGCTTTTTTAAGCTAGAGTCTTCTGAATTATTAACTTAATTGTAACCCTTCTTTGCTTTTATTTACTGTCTTGAGTCTTTGCATTCACATCACACTCTTCTACTACTTGTTATTTAAAAAAAAAAAAACAACAGAAAAATGGTTTGTCAAAAAAAATTTGTAAAATTTCAGTTTAAAACATTGACCAGTAAACATTTGGATGAAATTCTTTATTTGCTGCTGCTTCAGAGGTTTTTAATGTTTTTATTTGGTGGTTTTTTTGAGAATCAAAAGGAATTTTCCACAGAACTTGTATGTCCAAGTGTATGAAATACTGAAAATTAACATTTGACATCAACAGAAACAATACTACCACTGGTACCAATATGATGTTTTGCTTTGAGCGTAAAACCTTTTTTCTCTCCTTATTTTTTCCTCCTCTTCCTGCCTGGTTTTCTCCATGTCGATGGCTTAAGATGAGGCCTGATATGTTTCCAAATTTGGAATAAAATAGAAAAAAAAATTGTTTGTATATCATGAGTAGAAGGAGAAAGGAAGACAGTGTGGTTGCATAGCTGTGACTGGTATGATGCAACACTGTGTGGTCCAGAGCACTGCTGACATTCTGACCTTCCTCCCTGCTCTTCTGATAGTGGCAGAGCCACATCTGAAGGTGATGGCCCCTGAAAGCAGGCACTTGGTGGTTTTATTTCATGATGTGTGCGCGCTGGTAATGAGTTCAGTGAGTGAAGGCAAAAATGATACATCAAAATGTGTTTTTAGTATGAAGGATCTTTTATTTTCTAGCAAGATTTGCTTAGGTAAGTACTAAGGTTAAATACACTTAGGAAAGAGCAGGTTAGTCCATGACCTTTAGTTAGACACGGAGCAAGAGCTTCTCCATATTACAGGACTTCATTGTCGAGGATAAAATGTTTTGGGTTTATACCAATGGGGTACACATCAAACCTGGACAGTGACTTCATGTCTTAAACCATTTTCTGTTTATCAAATGCTTGGAAAAATGTGAAATTGAAACATTGTTGAAGGCTAGAAGGGGAAAAAACTGCCTATAGATATCCTGCTTCCTTTTAGGTCTTGTTATTTCTTAGATTTCAGTCAGGAGAAATTTTTTGGCCTGTGAAAATCTGGGTAGAAGTTTAACCACTTCCTAAATTCATTTTGTGACTTATAACAAATGCCTTCATTTCATGGTGTAACACTCTCTATTTCAGCTAGTTACTGTCTGATAACTGTGTTAACAGAGCCAAAATCTCCATAATAACTGGCAATATGAACAAATGGCTAAATTTGGAAGTACTAATTTCTCTTTTTAAACTTCTTTTCCAGGGATCAATTCCATCTTCATGTGTAAGCTTTGTAACTTATTTTCACCAAATCAATCAGAACTATTGTCTCATGTCTCTGAGAAGCATACAGAAGAAGGGACGAATGTGGATGACATTGTTATTCTGCTCCAGCCTCTAACAGCACCAACAAACATCAACAGAAATGGAGAAGGTACTTTGATAAATTGAGTGAAATGCAGCTTTCAAACAATCATTTAGGTTTTTTTAATGAAACCTATGGTGTGGTGGTTCTTCATTGTATATAGAATGATTTATGTAGCTTGCTTCTACAATGATCGCTGTATGTTGCCAACATAAATTTCATTTAGTGCAGATTAGATCAGAGGACGGACGTGGATAAACTCAGCGTGTGGCAGGGGATGATTACAGTGTTCCACTAATTTTAAATGTCAAGTATAGCAAAGTCTGCTTCCTACAGCTTTAATTTGAGGTTCTAACAGCGCTGGGAAGGGTGTTAGTGCTAGACAATTAAGTTTCCTTAGGCAAGCAGCCAGGGCACTGTGGATTAGGGTTGGGGAGGGTGTTGAGGCTTAGAAAGGGTGGCATGCTTTGAGTTATCTAACTCACTGCTTGATGCATTTCAGATTATATTAATAGTTCTGTTCTAAAAAGGCAGTGGCATGATTCATAATCTATAATTGTGCTTTGATATTGGTACTAGTAAGTAAACGAAAAATCTTGTAGGCAAATCTCCTTCAAAGTGCCTGTCAAAACGCTTGGTCTTTTTGTTTTTACTTAGTCAGACTGCTAATGGTTTGAGGAATAGCATGGAGGGTCCCAACTTCTCCTATATGTAATGTTATTCCTTGACGGATTGTTGTTTTGGGCTGTATCTGCATCATGGGGTACTTGTTCTTTGCAGCACAGTCTTCAGGCCTAATCTATCGATTATGAAACCTGGAAGAAAGTTAGAGTTTGAGTATGAAAATTTTTTCCAAGAAGCTTAACTTATTAAGGCCACTTAAAAATGATCAGCCTTATCCTGACTTGAAGACAGGGTGCAACTGGAACATGCATTCAGGCTTGAGGGCTAAGAGCTGTTCCTAGGTGCCATGCCATGCAATTACTGTTACGTGTGGATAAAGCTGTGGATGAAATCTATTTGCATAGTTTGGAATGTCACCACGTGCAGCAGATTCTTTATACAACCATGTACCGTTACAATTGTTTGCATGAAGGAAGATGAGCTTTCTTTATTTTGCTGACAGATGAGGATGGATTCATGTTGTATGATGCACCCAGCCATTAGCACTTGGTCAGGTTATTTATGAGAACACTTTCAGAAGTGTTCTGTGACTTCTGACAGTTTTTTTGTTTGAATAATGCTACAGCTAGCAGTGCAGTGACTGTGTTGAGCTACTTACACAGGTTTGGAGAAAAAGAGCCATTTGATGGGGATCTGTTATATCTTTGACTCTTCCAGAGGCTCTTCCAGAGTCAGAGATAGTCGCCCTGTTGTGGTATTAGCATTGTTTAGTGGAAGTTGTTTTATACATCTGTAACTAATTACTCGTTGTTGTGGTTTGACCCAGCAGATAGCTAAGTCCCACACAGTCATTCACTCACTCCCCCCCACCCAGTGGGATGGAAGGAAGAATTGGGAGAAAGTACAATTGAACTCATGGGTTGAGATAAAAAAAACTATTTACTAAGACAGCAAAGGAAGTAATAGAAATAACAGCAATGATAATATATATGTATGGGAAAACAAGTGATACACAAAGCAATTGCTCACCACCCACCAACTGATGCCCAGCCAGCCCCTGATTAGCAGCCCTTCCTCCAGCCAACTCCCCTCAGTTTTATCATTTTTCTGCATGATGTCATATGGTATGGAATATCCCTTTGGCAATTTAAGTCAGCTGTCCTGATTCTGTCCCCTCCCAGCTCCTTGTACCCCCCCAGCCCACTCACTGGCAGGACAGTACAAGAAGCTGAGAAACTAAAACATACTTAGCTCTGCACAGCACTGTCCAACAACAACTAAAACATCAGTATGTTATCAGTATTGTTTTACTCACCTAAAACCAAAGCATAGCTTCATACCAGACACAGAAAAAAAAAAATTCTGTCCTAGCTGAAACTATGACACTCATTCAAAATTTATTATATGATTATAGTGTATAGTCTTATCTTTTTGTTGCGTTTCCCTGTATGTGATAAAGTAACTTTGGGAAATCTTGCCCTCTAAGGGTGTTGTCCTTTAGTGTTTGGTTAAGTTGATTTTGAGGCAAACCATACAAGCACTGTACTGAGGATCATTAAGCCCAGCAAAATCCGCAGTGCTGGAGCACTGTGATCTACTCTGGTGTATGAAGAGTTAAAAGCAGTGAATACGTATATGTATTTGCTTAGTTTAACATCAAGGGAATCATTAAATACAATTCTGTATAATAACTAGAAGGCCTCATAAATGGAAATGTTCTGCGCTACTCGTGTTCTGAACATTTCTGAGATAGCTGATTATTAAACAAACTGGTTTGGAAAAGCTTATGTGAATAATTACTGTGGAGGAACAATGTAGAAGTAGATTTATATAGTTCATTTCACTGTCCTGTTTCTGAAATGCCTTTTTTAATGCCTTTCGGTACATAATTATATAGCATAGCGCCGAATGTTTCCTCAGAAGATTGCCATTGTGCATCCAGTACCAGTTAACACAAAGGCTGGTTCCAGAGAATCTGTGATGGGTGTGAAAATCCCTAGAAACAGCTAAGATGTTTGTAAGGGAACAAGATCTCACTTTTAAAATCTTTTTAATGACCAATTTAAAACTTAAGCTTCCCATTAAGCATTCTTGATGTAAGTGCTTTATTTATTTATTTTGGCTACAGAAGTTTTGGTGATAGATCAGTTGTTCCACAAGTCATCCTGTTGCAGTGTATGTTGCTGCCAAGCACTTCCCACCAAGAGCTTTATAACACCTGAGAACTGTTGGCAGTTCTTGTATTGGTAGGCTCGTTTACAAACAGATGTCAATTTACATATTCTTTACGTTGGTTGCCACACCATTAGAAATTGTAGTGATAAGAACTACAGTTTTGTAGTCCATAGGAAAGAATCTACCACCAGCCTTCTAAAGGAGCAGTTCTCACATTTCTGCTTGTGCTCAGGATTTTGTTTCCGTTTCAGTTGCAACATGGAAGTACTGTTCTATTTTTCATTAAGTTTATCTTAAAACAGTCAGCAAGACGTGAAATCTCTGTTACCTGGTTCTGTTTCTTTTTTTTTTTTTTTTTTGGAAAATATGTTGAGTAATCTGGTGAAGTTTGCTTAGCAAAAAAGCAAAATATCATACCCAGAGGTTATATTCACTCCTCAAACCCTGGGATGTAATTACTTGCAGTAACTTAAGCAATATCTGTATTCCTCGTGTTATGCTTGACACGTGGGCAACTTGACCTTTTTACAGGTTGACATTGAATTTTTTTTTTTAATTTGCGTATTAATTTATTTAACTCAAGGCACCAAATACTGTTTTCTGCAGTTGTTGACTGTCAAAGTAACATGACTGGTAGCAAAGAGAAGTTTTGAGAGCACTGAAATCACCTTTCTCTGTTTTGATGATAATCAACACCTTCACTGGAGTGCGGTAGCGCAGAAATTCAGATCATTCAGATCACCGAGAGGTTTTTTTCCCCATTCATAGTGGAGCTTTTAGTTTTCTTATGGCATAGTTAAGTAGATGGGCACTCAGTCACCACTGTAACAAGACAGAATGCTTTCTTGTTCACTTGATATCCATTATACGATTATCTCAAAACTGTGGTGTCTGTATGTGGGTTTTTGTTTGTCAAGGTATTTACGGGAAGCGATGAACACATTTTGAAATGATGCTGCCACCACCTCCTGTTCTCTTGGAACACCTTCCCTTTAGATTCCTTGAGGTCATTTGTTTTCTCGTATATTTTAAGTCGACTAATTCAGTAAGGGCTTTTGGCACATCTGCTTGAAAATCATTGTATTGTTTTTTTTTTCATCTTAGTTTCTCGCTGGGCCCGGCCCTGGGCCCTCACCCATCAGGGGTGGCCAGCAGGCACAGGGAAGTGATTGTCCCTCTCTACTCTGCCCTCATTAGGCCCCATCTGGAGTACTGTGTCCAGGTCAGGGGCACACAAGACAGGAAAGATGTGGAACTGTTGGAGAGGGTTCAGAGGAGGGCCACAAAGATGATCAGAGGGCTGGAGCACCTCCCCTATGAGGACAGACTGAGGGAGCTGGGCTTGTTCAGCCTGGAGAAGAGAAGACTGCATGGAGACCTCATTGTGGCCTTCCAGTATTTAAAAAGAGATTACAAACAGGAGGGAAACCAACTTTTCAAAAGAGTAGACAGCAATAGGACAAGGGAGGATGGTTTTAAGCTGAAGGAGGGAAGGTTTAGATAAGACATCAGGAGAAAGTTCTTTACCAAGAGAGTGGTGAGGTGCTGGAACAGGCTGCCCAGAGAGATTGTGGATGCCCTGACCCTGGACATGTTCAAGGCCAGGTTGGATGGGGTCCTGGGTAACCTGATCTAGTACCAGATCTGGAGGTTGGTGGCCCTGCTTGTGTCAGGGGGGTTGGAACCGGATGATCCTTGGAGTCCCTTCCAACCCAGGCCATTCTATGATTCTGTGATCACTCAGCAACTAGCACTATCTGAGAGCACAGTGCAGTGCTAACTCAAGTTATGGCAAGTAATTTTATGCAGTTTGATACATTGGCTAAACACAGTCCTGTGAACAGTGAAAAACATGCAGCCTTGCTTTCTGTTTTAATAAAGAAATATGAGAATAGGTTTCAAGATTGCCAAAAAAATAATCAATTTTTTGGTGTATTTGCAACTCCATTTTCAGTCGACATCAATTCATTCCCTGCAAATTTTCAAATGAAATGTACAGAGTTGCAATCAGATATTCAACTCAAAGAAAAATGTGCTCGTGTCTCTCTACTAGACTGTTAAAAGCCCTGTCTTACCAGAGAAAAATATCCCTTGTGTCACAGTCATGCCTTATTCAGGTAATTGTTTTTTGGCAGTACGTACATTTGTGAACAACTGTTTTCAAGGATGAAGTGCAGGAAGAGTAAGATTCTATCAAAAATCCATTGAACACCTTGAGAACTTGCTAAGAATTGCAACCACTTCCATCAAACCAGACAGATGCATTAGTTTCACAAAAACAAGGTCAGATATGCCACTAATTTTGAGATTATTGCTCTTTTTCAATGTTTTAATAAAAAAAAATATAAAAAGTTTTGTTAGTTATATACATTAACTGTATTATGTATTTTATATGTGGCCCAAGACAATTCCTCTTCACTCAATGCGGCCCAGGTAAGCCAAAAGGCTGGACACCATGCTCTAGATGGTTCTTAATCTTCGCGGTTTTTGTGAAAGCTTCTGGAATAAGAGCAGTAAATGTAAGTTTTTCATGAAGAGGAAAATTCATGTGTTATGCTGCCAGTCTGTTTTAGCTCGAGTAATCTCAAGATATTTTCATGCCTTTGAAATTGCAACAGTTGCTTAATTACTGGGCATTCCTCTCTCTTTGAAGCCGGAAAACATATTTCATACTTCTCCCATCTGTGCCATGAAGAGAAAGAGAGAGAGAAACAGCAATATAAAATTCTGAGGAAATTAATTTTATTTTTGCAGAAGTTTCAAGCTTTAGAAGTATATTTTGGGTAAGAAAACTTTAAGGGTTCTGTTTGCTGTGACTACCATTATCTGAAATGTACAAGAGATTTCCTTTTTACCTTTTTTTTTTTTTTTAACTACAAGGATGATGGCTGACAAGTACTTCATGCATGTTCTATTTCACCCAGCACTTTAGCACGCTTAGTATTTTTATGCACATTATACTATGTTTTGTTTTTGTCTTTCTTGTTTGTTTTGTTTTTGCAATTACAGTGACTGTATCAAACTCTTTTGCTTTTTAATTTGCAAATCAGAAAGTCCCTGCACGTAACTGAAAGCTCTTAAAACTGAGAGCCAGCCTGGGGTCCAGAGATACTCAGATCAGAGATGATTATATGAACAGAACTCCATTCTGGATTGTACTTTCTATGTTTCTTCAACATAGAAGATGAATAGTGACCATTTTCAGAGTTTAGGTCTCTAGTATTTGATAAATGTTAAGAAATGTCTAGATGAGGCACTAAGGGACATGGTTTAGTGTTTTAATGAGTAATCTTGATGGTAGGTGGACAGTTGAACTAGATGATCTTAGAGGTCTTTTCCAACCTTGATGATTGTATGATTCTAAAATGAGTGCTAAAAAGTCTGGAAGAAGCCTGGCTCTGTCCCGTTTCTCCATACACCATCAGGAAGAATCCTCTAGCTGCACACTGATTTTTCTCTCAGAACTACGCAGAAATAGATCTGATATTTCAGCAGATGCCTGCTCAGAGTCAAATATATACTTAAAAGCTAACATGCTTTGCTCTTGGTGAGCCGAGTTTCTTGCAGAAGAGCAGATACAAAGTCACTAAAATGTAAGCAATAACAGTTGGGTAATTCCTCAAATAGTACGGCATAAAGAACAAAAGAATGCTTGAGATTGACAGGAAAGATGGAGAGTGACTCCTTTCATTGTATAAACAATTTGATGTAGTAACTGATACCTAGGATGAAATCACCTATAAGTGCCTGGTCACTATCTGGAAAATTCTGCCCCTCTGAGTATCTGCTTTTGTTAATTTGAAGTTTTATGCTGATCTAACTAGTTCAGTCGTTCTTGAACAGTTACATCTGTTGGAGACTGACAGCAAAATTGTTGAAGTAACTAGAGTAGTGACTAGAAGAGTCCAAAGCAAGAGATAGGAATGTGAAGCTAAAAAACGCTAATAATAAATGCCCTGAGAAGTTGGGGGTGCCCCATCCCTGGAGATGTTCAAGGCCAGGTTGGATGGGGCCCTGGGCAGCCAGATCTGGTGGGTGGCAGCCCTGCCCATGGCAGGGGGTTGGAGCTAGATGATCTTTAAGGTCCCTTCTAACCTAAGCCATTCTGTGATGCTATGAATAATAAAGAATCATAGGAATTACAGAATCATAGAATCACAGAATGGTTGGAGTTGCAAGGGACCTTAAAGGCCATCTAGTTCCATCCCCTCTGCCATGAGCAGGGACACCTTCCTCTGGGTGCCCAAAGTCCAATCCTGGCCTTGAATTACTAGAGTGTTAACTGTTCACATTATAAAAAGGAAAATGAAATTATGGTTTTAAAAGATAAAGTACTTTTCTCTGAATGTACCTCAAATACTTAAGCAATTTCGTAGAGTGTGATTTAAATTAAAATGAGATTTTTTTTTTTATGGAGTGTTAGAACACAGTACAGTTCTGTAGAATTTGCGTGCTGATACAATTTTTCAGCAATCTAAAAGAATGCTTGCATTGTGATTTCTGTAAAATTGTAGAACTCTGATATCTGTCGATCTCAAAAACACATTATTACTTTGGTTATTGCTTTGTGGATAGCAGAAATGCCAACAAATGTCAGTGCTTAAAAGTAAATTTGGGCGAAGCTAACCTTTTTTTAAGCTTTAGGGACAGAGGCTCTGAAACTTCATTTAATATTCCTCATTTTCAAAGATCTGGTGGATATTAGCCAATTACCAGAGTAACCCTGTGAAATCACATTGTAGCTTCTTTTTAACTCTTCATTTTTTCTAGAGCTTCTTGCAGTGAAGAGGAAAAGGGGCAGGCCAAAAGGGTCTACTAAGAAGTTTTGTGTGGATGAAGATGTTGCAGAAGATAACTCTGTTCCAAATGAAGAAGCTCAGCCTGGGACAGAAGAAGGACCAGAACCAGCTGAAGTCTCACCTGGCAGCTTGGAATGCAGGAAATGCAATCGGAAGTTCTCTAACACACGTCAGCTGAGGAAACATATCTGCATCATTGTTTTAAATGAAGGAGAAGACGAAGGAGATGGAGGTAAGAAAATATCCAATAAGAAGATACAAAGCATGTCGTGAACCAGTGTGTTTCCATCCTATAACCTGACTGTTAACAACTCAGAATCATTAGTGGTGATTTTCAGTTGAATGGAATGGTCAATTTCTTGTAATGTAAGTAGCATGTTGAAACAAAACTGAGAATAAAGTTAGACAAGCTATTTTATTTTAGGTTTTCAAGATCAAAAGGTTTATTGCACTAATAGTCCTAGCTCACTGAAATGCTTATTTTGCATATGCAACTGTTTTGCATAGAGGATTACAGTTTTCTTATAAGAAGTGATACGGCCACACAAGTGAGTATATGTATAGGTGAAGAAGGGTGATTCCATAGAGATATTTCTGTCATGTGGCTTCAGAAACCTGAATTTTCTTCTCTTCTTTTGATAGATATAAAGAATACCTTTCAGGATGGCGTGTTACACTGTATAAAAAGTAATGGAAAACTCAACTATTTTACAAAAGTTGATGTATGATTGATTGTCTTTGACTTATGGGAGTTCTCAGTTATCTTTAAGATGAATTTGAATATATTCATCCTCTCAGAAGTTATATAAAAAAAAAAAGGGTGACTATTCATTTAATTTTGCTGCAAGGCAAATGTCATATGCATGCAAAGTAATGTGTTAACCCAAGTAATCTAAACTTATGAGAGCTTTGTTTGTTAAAATTAGGGCTTTTTCTTTAGCTGCATTGCATTACACGCATTGCATGTTATCCTGTTGATCCTACTTATAGGCAAAATTATTTACCTTTTTTTTTTTCCAGTTGTTTGTTTACTGTTTTCTGTCTACTCTGTCATTGTGATACACGAGTGTGGGTCCATTTTTCTTCCAGTGAGTTGTAGAGTTTAACTTCTGTGGCTAAGAATAATTAAAATGGGCTTAGAATATGTTGACAGAGCACAGAAACTTTTGCTTTCATAAATTTTTCATAAGTTTTTTTTTTTTTCTGTCACCATTGGTAAGGTTTTTCAGATACACACAGAGACATTCATTCCACCAGTTTCATCTCTGACAACACAAATGCCTGTGCCCTTTGCTGTTTGTATGTGCTAGGTACGATGTTAGCATTTGCATCATTTTGTCAGTGTTGCCTTTTCTAAGTGTCCTTTTAAAATAAAATCTGAAATCAGAGTATAAGCTCAAATTAACTGCTCTTGACCTGTCAGTTCATTAGTGCTGCTAAATCTTATCTGGATCTGTTTTGCTACCAAACACCTTGGCAGGTTTTTCAAAGTAAATTGCTTGGTCTTTTCCTCTAAAAAAGAAAATGGCCTCAATTTTATGAGAATGGAGCATTTTTTTATTTACTTATTGTAGTTTTATTGCTTTACCAGCTCAGAAAATATGTTCTTTAAACTTCTAGCTTTTGGAATATTATTGCCAGACTCAGTTTTCATTACAAAGAAGGTTTTGAGGATGAAAAGTGAACAAAAAAGTCTAAAATTAAAAAGGCAAACAGATAATGTAAGTGCCTTTTTATCTGTTCACATAATTTCATGGGGACCTGTTCATAATAAAAAATATGTGCACAAATATACCAAGATTCAAAGTTTTCAAAGTTGTTGACAAGAGCTTGTGAACTGGAGGTTTCACCCATACCAGTATCAATGAAAGCTGTTAAACTCATTAATTTGTCTAAGTGAGCTACAAAGCTGTCTGGTTTTCTACTGTGTTTGTTCTGTGTTAATGAGTTTGAAAACACTATAGCACAATTTCACAGACAGTGCAACTTTGAATCGTTTCTTAAACGTGATCCTGCTCTTTTCACTGGGTGCCATTTTACTGTATAATTCCAATAAATGATTCTTAATAATCTTTTATTAACTTCTTGCATAAGGTTCATGTTCAATTTAAAAATCTTCATCTTTGTAGATCTGGTCAGTTACAGCATTCTTTTCAGCAGCTCTGCTGTACCTGTTTTGAGATGGAGGAGCAGAAATAGTAGTGGTGTGCAAAAAGCAAGAGCATCTTTTTTAGGCAGTGACATGAAGAGACCCCGTGTGTGGTTTTTGTGTGTATAATGGTGAAAAAAATATTTCAGTTACTTTAATAGACGTGGTTGATGGCAACATTTTCTAGAGAAAACTATCCATGAGACAAAAGCTTCTTGAAGCCACACGTTTTAGTGTATGTGAGAAAAGCACTGAAAAGTACTGAAACTTCTATTTCAATGACATTTCTCTACTGCTGATGTTCGTAGAGCTGGGTGGAGAATTTTACTGAGGCACTTTGAACCTTTCAGAGTTAAAATATCCTTTCTTATCTTTGACACAGTAGTTAGAATAGATGGACAAAAATCACAGAGGCCTTTGTCAGCACTTTCGTCTGTATTTTTTGACCTCTTCCCTAATGTATATGGGTTGTTCCCCCCCCCTCTTTTTATCCATGGTTAAGCTTCTGCTTTTCCAACTTGAAATTCGTTTTGTTTCTCAATTGCTTCTTGGATTTTTTTCTACTATTTTCATCTACTTTCTCATGTGTTTCATTTCTTGCAAAGTTTATCATTGTATGGATATCTGATTAATAATAAAGTATGTTTTCACTTTGTACTGGGTTTGGCTGCGATGGAGTTAGTTTCCTTCAGAGCAGTTCATATAGTGCTATGCTTTTGATTTGTGACCAAAATAATGCTCTCAACACACTAGTGTTTCAGCTATTGCTAAAATATGCTAAACTTCAATATTGAAATACTGTGTTTTGGTATTCTGTGTGCTGTTCTTTACTGAGAGAAACATAAGAAGTGTGTGAAGCTGAAGTTAAAATATCAGGAAAGTTTTCTGAATAATAAAACGTTACTCTTTTTTATAGATCCCTAAGGGAAGTAATGAAACACTTACCATATTGGAGATTTAAAATTGCAATGGATAAACAACTATAAAACTGTATTGAAACAACAGTATGTATTGGACTGAGAAATAATTGATGGATGTAATTGGCTTCTGCTGTTCTTTGCTTCTGTGATCAGAAACCCACGTGGATTTCTCTGAGATCAGTTTCTCACCGAGATGGTCCTTCATCTTTTTCAGGAGTCATCAAGCCTTATTGGTTACTGACATCCTCTGTGCAGCTAACTTACTCCTTTGATGCATAATGGTTGCCTTCACCTTGTAGACTCATTTAGTCAAATACTTTTTTTTTTTTGCACACAATCAAAAAAAGACTGTTTGTTTACAAATGCCCCATGCATATGCTCAGTAAGCTTTATTTAATAGAGGGTTTATCTGCTTAAGAAAGTTGCTATGGTTTAAGCAAAGCTCTGTAAACACTTATTTCTGTTTTTGTTTGGTTAAACCAAACTGAAGTTTCTGGTTAATGGGCTGGTAGGAGGTACTGCCATCCATTCTTTTTGTGCTAACACAAAGGTAGATGATTTGAGAAATCTGCCTGGACAGGCGAAAAAAAGCTGCTGGAGCTCCTGCCAATGGGGTGGGATGGGTTTGGGGATTTTGGCTGTTGCTGGATTGGATCAGTTCCCCAGCAGCTGCCTCTACGCTCACTTGTTTTGAGAGAGAACAAGTAATTAATTTAAGCAGCCTCTTTCCCTCTCTGCAGCATATGTGAGTCTCTGGCAGATACGAGTGGATTTTTGATGGCTGGGGAATGGGATTTGGGTGGAAGATGGATTGCAGCAGTGGACAGCCCAGATTCTCTCCTCTGGAGTAAACCAGTTCCAAGCTAATTAAAAGGATTTTTAATTTTGATTAAACAAGTGCCTGATTCAGGCTCTGTGTCAACACAGGGAAGCTTGCAATAGTTCAAGTTCATGATTTAAAGCAGTTTAAGTCAAAAAGCACAACTTTTTAAATTAAGAGATGAGCATATTCAGTCAGTTTAAGGAGTTATCCTTCCTCTGAGTATTACCACTGGTACAGCATAACAGACTTTGTAAGTGCTTCTGGCCTGGAAAATTAACTTCTGGTGGTTCTTCGGATTTTATTGCAGGCAGTCCTGGTATCTTTTGGACATTTTCAAGAGAGTCATAGTGAATTAGGAGCCTGCAGAATTCTTAAAAATGAGACTCCTAGCCTTACTTTAAAGTATCTTTGTCATCAGCTGGATTCTCCTTTACATGATTTTGCTCTGCAAGTAGTGTGCCAGCCTCTGCAGGAGAAACAGCTGCATGCATCCATTTTGACTGGCCAGTTTGTTGTTATTATTATTTTTCTTTTTCAAGCTACTCTGCTGTCTTGCTGCTATGAAATACCAGTATGTTTCAGGGGGAAAAAGTAATAATTTGAATGGAGAGTAGTTTAAAAACATGCCAATTAGGGCTGTGTAGCTGTGCCTGTGAAACCTAGTACATCCAATTATGAATGCAGAGAGCAGTACTCTCAATTAAGGACTTAAATAGAAGCAAAGGACAGATGAACAGCCTGATTTGACAGAACTTTGAAAGTGTTGGTTTGTTCAGAGTTGACAGTTTTCCTCATCAGTGCAGACATGACCATTCCTTAAATGTGTTAGAAGACTCAGGCACTGCATTGTATTTCATGCACAAACACAACCAGAATTGAAATGCCTGTCGCTAGAGAGGAAGGGTCAGTTCATTAGTCTGTTGCATTGGAGTGCCAGCTGACAAAGTGCTGAGCTGACTGCTTGGCAAGGGAGATGCAAAGTGAGGCAGTTTATCTAAATAAATCTGTTCGTGAGCAAACAAAGACTCTTAACGCTTGGAGAAACTTTGCTTACCTGTTCTGAATTGCATGTACTTCATTTGTTCCTAAATCATCCCAAGAACACTGATGGATGCTCCTTCATAATACAGTAAGAATAGTGACAGGTGAGTTGTCCTAGTTGTGAAAGACAAAACAGTGATTTTGACTCTCTGATCCACAGTGGGATCAATCAAGTAATTTTTGCCAGGAAGATGTCTAAATTACTGAGATGGAAAGCCTTCCTATATTATGGAAAGGCAGTTTGAGCCCTGTAGTCCAAGCTGAAGACCATCTTTTTCTTTAAAATATTTTTTTGTTTCCCTCTGTCCTTTTCTAAAAGTCTTTCTAGTCCTGGGTGTTTTTTGTTTTTTTGTTTTTTTAATTTGATGCAGAGAGAGTTCTGGAAGAAAGCAGCTCTCATTAGGAGGTAAGAAGGTTTTGATTTGGTGATTTGATGGAGGGTAGTTAGATTTTATTTTTGTGGTCTCTTTCAGGTTGCACGCAGAATGTGACATAGACGTGCTTGTACAAAAAGGTGTTGGCCATGCATGCAGCCCCAGCTCCTTACCAACAAATCACTTCTGGAAGTTGCTTGTTCCTCTTGGAAGGGCAGAGAGTAGGCCTCAGCGTGCATTGGATTAGTGAGTGGATTTTAAAGTTAGGTATCAGAACTTGACATGACCAGAGCGTAGAGAGGAGAGCTGCTTGTTTTTCACATCATGTGAGTGTTGAGAGTGTTCACACAAATACTCAGCACTAGCTGAAGATGTATGAAGGATAGATCAGTTGAATTTTCTCTATTGCCTGTTTTTGGCTAAATCTGCGTGTCAGCTTTTTTGTTACAGCTATTTGTGTAGCAATCAGTACCTACCTATGCACAAACTGATTCTTGTTCTATTGATAGATATTCTCAGCTTGAAGGTGGAAGTTGAGATGTAGTCCTTTGCTTGAAGTACTTGCCAGCTTCGGGCTTATTATTTAGGGGAAAAAATATTATTACATGGCTTTAATGTTTATATTTAGTGCTTAGCATCTGTGTACAAGATTTCTGTGCGTGTTAAATAGCAATATTATAAGAAAGAAAAATTTTTATGTTGCAGTTCTGCATATTATCATAAAATTGCTTTTTAATAGCATCTCTGGAGTTCTGCTTTGGAGTCAGGGAGTTATAGCCAACTGTGCTTATTGTAACAGGTCTGTTTGTTTCCACAGTCCTTTTTGTCGTTGACCCTTGGTCGAACTGAATCAGCTAGCAAAGTGTTCTGCCTACTGGAGCCATAGTAGGAAAGAAAACCAGCAAGAAATATGTTAGCTTGTCGGGGTGGTAATAGTACTCACCATTAGTGATGGTGAAGTAACAAACTCAACTAATTCAACTCTGTCCTTTTCTTCCTTTAAAAAAAAAAAAAAAAATTAGAATCCCAATATTCCCAATATTTTAAAGTTAGTAGAGTTACAAGGTAAGCATGAAAAGACCAGCATGAAAACTTTCTTGATTTCAACTGCTTTAGTCTCTCATTAAACTGCCTAATTCTTACTTTTTAATGGTTAAAAAATAGGAATTAGGAGTGAGGCGCTTGGAATCTGTTCATATTCCTACTGTGAATTCACTTTGTGATCCTAAACAAAATAGGGAAATTTCTGTTGTCATAATCACCTTTTGCTTCAGTCTGTAGTTCTTGATTTTTGTTAGCCTAACGTGAAAAATGACTTAAGAGTTTTGTCTGCAGGCATATCAAATCAGTTTTTTTTTCCTTTTTTTTCCTAAAACTGTCGCTAACTTACTGTCCAGTGAACATCAGCAGTGTAATCAACTCAATCAACTTCTGTATTTGGTGTTTAACAGTACATAAAATAACCTCAGGGGAGCACAGTTCAATAGACAGCTTGCGTGCTTGTGTATTCTTTTTCTCTATGGAGAAGGTGCTGGTGGTCCAGTCCTGCTGTGAAATTTGTGAACGTCTAATGCTGATGGTTAAGTAATGGAGGCTGTTCCATGAAGGAAATGGGGAAAACTGTATTGCTTTCATGCTTCATCCCACTGAAAGAAAACATTGCACAAGGAGTGTCTGCCAGAAGGGGTTATTTCTTTATATTCAAATATCCCTTTGAAGTATTGCAGTGAAATGTTGCTGTTAGAATTACTCAGTTTCAAGATTAGTCAATAAAGTACAACTATTCTAAGGAATTAAATGGGGGTATAATGAGACTATTACAATGAAGCAGTAATAATTTCCAAAACCATAGAAATGCACAGAGAAAAAGGGAGCTGAGGACAGGAATATATCAATGAATTTTTGTAATGAAATCTAAGCTAACTCCCACATGCCTTGCTTCCTTCCAGTTTTGTATTCAATTAGTGGTATTGCAATTTAGTATTTAGGATGTTGCAGTTGTTAGTTACATGTGCAGTGCTACCTATGCTTCTTCAGTTTGTGCTTCTCCCCTTGATTTTTATTTAATAACTGCCAGTTGTCTCTAACTCCTTGTTTCCTGTGATCTTGGAACTAGAGTCTCATCTGAGGATTAACAGAATGCAAAATATTTCTGAAATGAAAACACAGACGTTTCCATGTAGCATATCTTGCCACTGCTTTTGCTATTTGCATGTTATCAACTACTGTACACACAACAGCTTTTACTGTTACTGCTTTATATTTATATATTGTTCCCCATCTCAGCAGAGGAGCTACAGCCTGTTATGAACATACATTGAATGGAGGTTACGTCAGCTGCTTTAGATTCAGAGGAAAAAAAGAAAGTGAAATTCACTGTGTTCATTTATAATTTTCTTCAATCAGTTTTTGCTTTCCTTACTCATTACCTCTGGAATATTTGCATAATGCCTTAATTTGCCATGAGAGTTTCTCCAGCCTGTGTTTCCAACCGTTTCATCTAATATAAAGAAAATTTTGGGTATAAACTTGCAACATTTTTTAAAATTCTTTATACTGCTAATTCTTCATTTATAAGCCCTTTTTAAAAAGAATTTCAGTAAGGAATTCCTCATTTGCTTTAAGGAAAAAGAACTTCAAGGAAGAACAGAGCTGATCGCTTACTTACGTGTTATTTTAGACAAGTGTTTTGAATACAATGCTGCTTTCTAGTTAGCAGGTCCAAAAATTATCCAGTTGAAGAAGATGAAGGCATTCTGAACAGCAAAAGATAGGGGATCATTTAAAAATACAGGCCTTCAGAAGGCAGAGTTACAAGTCAGGAGTTAGGCTGAACCAAAGAAGCTGTTTTGAATTTTAGCGTTTCTCGAATCAGCACTGAAAAAGAAAAGCATGTTTCTGGCTCTTGATTCAGTCTAATACTTTGGGGAAAAAGCCTGATCTGAAGAGATTGTTGGAACATTTTCCATTAAATACAATGGATAATGAAACAAGTACTAGGGTAAATAATTCTGAAGTCATTGGAATAGCTATATGCAGAACGGAGAAAATAGTGTGTTATTAAATGATGAAATCGTAAGAAGTTGTACCAAGATTGTAGAATTTCCCCAAAAATCCAGAATACGAATAAGATAATTTAGGGACAGAAGTGTTTCTAAGAGTCTAATTTTTAATCATTAGTTTTTCTACTTTCTTTATTTGTGTAACTATCACACTGTTTTTGCTAATGAGAGGAAAAAAATTCCCTTTAGGGATTCATGCAGCACGAATTGCTTGGATAACATGCAGTTCCTTCTGCAGCAGTGTTAATTTTCTCCTGCCTTTTCTGTAGTGTTACTACTGTTACCTGCATTTCTTTTGTACATAGTTATATATATGTTTTTTTGATGTTTGCTCTTTAGGTAATGATTCTGACGTTGACCTTGACAGGAAGGAAGATGAGCGAGAAAAAACTCCAAAGAGGCCCAGAGCACAGAAAACAGAGAAAACTCCATCAACTAAGGAGACTGAACAAGTTCCAGGAACTAAAAATCCGATTATAAGTGTGGTTTTGACAGCCCATGAAGCTATTCCAGGTAATCAGAATCACCAAATAGTTAATCAAATTTGTTTCTGTTCATGCTGACACCACATAAAAGAAATACTTTGTGTAGGAATACTTTGAATGTTTTGAATGGCAAATACTCTTGCTCATAGCCTATTTTTAAGAATTGTGGAGTAAACTCAGTGCAAAATAATCAGTCTTCTGCATTTTATGTACCATATATAAATTCTCTTGCCTTCTAATACCGATTTTATTATTCGTGCTCAATTAACACAATTCAGGTGAGATTCTACTTTTAGCACTTTGTTTTTTTTATTCCACTCCTGAAATATTTTAAAAATTCAACTAGTTACCAAGAGAGATGTCTTCTGTTCCTATAAAGGTGGAAAATGGTAGAGGTTTTGGTGGAGCTCAAGATATACATAAATAGCGTAAAGTATCTAAATTCCTGATTCTAATTATTTTTTCTCTTTCCAAATCTGTGAAACTTCAGCTCATTAGAAACTCAATTTCTTAAGAAGTTGGTTTTTTTTTTTTTTGGTCTTCCAAATTCTTAACACAAAGCTCTGCAGGTTTTTGTTTACCCCACTTCTGCTGAGGAACCATTATCTGTAAAAGGTTAGATTAGATGTCCAGGGTAAGTTTAGATGTCCAGGGTAAGTTCTTAGAGGGTGGTGAGGCACTGAAACAGGCTGCCCAGAGAAGCTGTGGATGCCCCATCCCTGGAGGTGTTCAAGGCCAGGTTGGATGGTGCCTTGGGCAGCCTGATGTAGTACTACTAGATCTAGCAGTTGGCAACCCTGCCTTTGACGGGGGTTGGAATTCGATGATCCTTGAGGTCCCTTCCAACCCAAGCCATTCTATGATTCTGTGTTGTTTTTGTTTGTTTGGCTGGTTTTTTCGGTAGCTCATGAATGTATGGCTCTAGATTTTTTGGCACCTCTGAATGGTTTTAATATCCATAAGATATTGCCATAGGAGCTTTCCTGCTCATCTCTCCTATTTCCCAGTTCACTTCTTGTACCAGCAGTACTGCTTGTGTCAGCCTGCAGTGAGCTGATTCAAAAAACTGCTAAAATAAATACACAGACATGAACATACACATACACGTTCTCATTTTCTCTGTCAGAGAATTTTTGCTTTTCTGCTAGTGTTGCTTACTGAGCCATTGCATGCTGTGGCTACACAAGTGTCAAAGTGTGAAGAAGGAAGGTGGTGACAAAATGAGTTTTTCAAGGGTAGGACTAGGTTTAGGACTACCTTGTCTCAAAGTAGCTCAGTCAGGGACTTAGATCATTAAGCCCAGTGAGTGCAGACTGCTGTCACGGAGGCAGTGCTATCCTCTGTCTCACAGAATCACAGAATCATAGGATTGGAAGGGACCTCTGGAGATCACCTAGTCCAACACCCCTCCTAACGCGAGTTCCCCACAAATTCCTGTTCTTTGGACCATTGTACATGTTTGTACATGTGTATGATATTGCCACATCTGGAAATGAATTATTTGCAGGAGGAGAGACACAGTTTAGATTTTAGCTGGATCTCTGGCTGATGCATGTCTCCTGTACTGTAATGCCGAGTTCCCATCCCACTGGGCCATGATGCACACACAATTTGTGCAATCCAGGAGGTGCAGCCCTTACAGACTGCTTGGTGTCTGTGGAGGAGAGGTGGGGACAGGGAGAAGAGAAATTAGAATGCTCTGATAACATTTCATTTGAAAACCTAGAAGTTGAATTCTCATCAACTAGCAGAGTCTTTGCTATGAAGTCAAAAATACTATTAAAAACCAGTGTTCAAAAAAAGTCATTTTTAGATCCAGCCAATTTGGTGAGCAACAGAGGTAGTGTAGTCTGTTTCTTTACAGGGTTAGCTGATGCTCCATCTGATGCAAAAAGCTTCAATACAAAGCTTACATACTCCCAAAGTGCCTCTGCTCAGAATATCTCCAGTTCTTACTTTAAATCCCTCTTGGGGACCATGGGATCTCCACCTTTCTCCCTCGTCGACTCTACAGTGCTACTCTTCTCAGCACAGTGCCCATAAGAGTTTCACATGTGCTTGTTGGGCATACGCTGCTTATTACTGACTTTCCTATGTGCTCTACCTGCTTTCTTTCCTTTTGCTATTTTGTTTTTTTTATTATTATTATTATTTTATTTTTATTTTTAAATGGACACTAGATTCTGTCATTTGCTAGCCAGCTAGATTTCTTTGGACTCTCTGTGGTTTAGCTTTGTTGTTCTTACAGTTGTTGTTTCTTTGGCTGTATGTGGATACTGCTTATGTTTTGTAAACAGTATCTTCATAAACCCGCTCTCTGGAGGGAACAAGAAGGATTTTAATTTCATCGTATTGTTAAAGGACCAACTCCTATGATTCTTCAAACTTTTTTTCTTTCTATTTATGTATTTTGCTTTACAAATACTTGTTTGTGATTAACAGTGAGAATATGTTAGAAATGTATTGACTGTGTCTTTTACTTTCTGGGCTCCCATGTCTTTTTGTAAAATTAATTTGATTCTTACTGTGAATTTTTTCCTCTGTCATAGAAGTGTAATGTACTTATTATTTTTTTTTTTTTAATTTTACTTGGCTTCTAATGAAGTACATTGAAATGAGATTAAATACTAATGTACTATCCAAGAAAAAGGAAATAAAGTGGAATGTACTGAACTTCAGTTTTATCTGAACTTGTTAAATTCACTATTTAATTCAAAGCTATTTTTATGTGCAACCTTACTTGCTTCCTTGCCCCTTGTATATTATAGAACAGTCTTTATTTACAGGTCCAAAAGTAATCTTTCCTAGGGAGTATAGTTGTCATCTCTTACTACATACTTAATGTGTTGTTTTCTCTTTGTTACTCATTGTGGTCACTTGTTTACTGTTTGTTTTTCAGTATCAGCCCTGAAAACAATTTTTGTTTTCTTCAAATATTTTTCTGTTCAACTTGTTAGTTGAATGTGAAGATCTCACAAATATTTATGTATTTGTAATATATATGTTAATAAATGAGTAAATATTCATATACATATCGTTACAACTAATGAACATAGTAATATTCTCATTTAACACATGGGTAGATGAGTTACTGTTGGACTATGAAATTAAAAAGGAGGGGATCAATCAATAATGAATGCTTGGTTTGATATACTGGAGGTTTCTTTTTCCAGTGTAAATTAGTATTTATGTGTGTTGTAATTACCTTCAATGCTAAATACGGATGCTTGACATTGAATTTTTTCCTTCCAACTGTTCAGAGAGAAAAGAAAAAAAAAAAATGTAGCTAAACAATCTGAATCACATTGCAAAATGTGCTTATTTTTGCCCCGATTAGTTAAAGCTCTGTAGGGTAGAGTCTGATATTTTTGCATTAAGTAGAGCCCTTTTACTTCTGCTTCTAATGGAGACTTATAAATGCACATAGAGCATATTCTTTTGTTCTGTGTGGATGGCCTCAAAATGTAAGCAGTAAAAGAGTTGTTCAAGGAAGAATTGTCCAGACGTTTAAATACAGACAAAACAGTGTATATTTCCCCAGCTTCATTTGTGGAACTGATTCAACAGCTTGGCTGAAGTTTTCAGTACTAGTATGAGGCAGAAACTGAAAAATTAAAATTGTATTTTGAAAACTTAGTTTTTCAAAGGTGAAAGTAATTACATGTAGGATCTAATAGTAGTAGGCATCAAGCACTTTTATTACTCTGCAGAACCAGTAGTTCTGTCATGTTATTTAAGCAGATGTTTGTTGGGAGTACTGCTATCTTCTGGAAGTGTACCCATCATTGTATGCACATGTACCCATCATTACATGCACATGAATTTAAAAACAAAAACTAAAATAGCTGAACTAATGATTACAGAGTTCAATGTTTTATTTAGAAGGGAGTGTAGCGATGGGACATGGTGTAATGATTTTAAATTAAAAGAAGACAGATTTAGATCAGACGTGAGGGAGAAATTCTTTACCATGAGGATGGTGAGGCACTGAAACAGATTGCTGAGAGAAGCTGTGGATGCCTCGTACCTGGAAGTATTCAAAGCCAGGCTGGATGGGGCTTTGGGTAACCTGATCTAATGGAGGCGGCATCGGAAGTAGACGATCTTTATATGTCTCTTCCAACCTATAGCATTCTATGATTTCCACTTGTGTTTTACAGATAATGCAGATTTTAGTAGAATGTTTTTAATGAGCATTTTTTATTCTTTCTTTTAGGAGCCACAAAAATTGTTCCTGTTGAAGCTGCTCCTCAAGAAAGTGAACCCACAACTCCAGAGGCAATGGTTCAAGACCCATCACAACGAAGGGGATATCAAGAATATGCAATTCAGCAAACCCCATATGAACAGACAATGAAATCTAGCAGGTCATTTTTAAGTACTTACCTTTAAGTTCATGTAAAATACTTAATTTTTATTAAAATCAATAGGGAAGCATTTCATTCATATTTTCTGAGACTTTTCAATAAAGGAGCAGCTGAAAATTCTCTGTGCATAGGTTGTAGAATTTAAAAGCCTTCAGAGAGTATCTTTTTATAATGAATAAAAGTAAATATTTGTGTCCACTATGGAAATCTATGAAACTTTTGATACCAAGTTTCAACATTGTAAACACGGCTGGTTTTGTTTCTTTTTAGGTTGGGTCCGACTCAGCTGAAGATCTTTACATGTGAATACTGTAACAAGGTGTTCAAATTTAAACACTCCCTCCAAGCACATTTGAGGATTCATACAAATGAAAAACCTTACAAGTGTTCATACTGCAATTATGCCAGTGCAATCAAAGCCAACCTTAATGTTCACATGCGGAAGCATACAGGGGAGAAGTTTAGCTGCGATTACTGTACGTTCACTTGTCTCAGCAAAGGCCATCTCAAAGTCCATATTGAAAGAGTTCACAAGAAAATCAAACAACATTGCCGCTTCTGCAAAAAGAAATACTCAGATGTTAAAAATTTAATCAAGCATATCAAGGAAACACATGACCTTCAAGATAAAAAGGTGAAAGATGTTTTTGACGAGCTTCGCCTGATGACACGAGAGGGCAAAAGACAACTTCTTTATGACTGCCGTATTTGTGAGCGCAAATTTAAAAATGAACTCGACCGAGACCGCCACATGCTTGTTCATGGTGATGAAAGGCCCTTTGCTTGTGAGCTCTGTGGTCATGGAGCCACTAAATACCAAGCTCTTGAGCTTCATGTTCGAAAACACCCATTTGTCTATGTGTGTTCTGTGTGCCTGAAGAAATTTGTCAGTTCTGTAAGACTCCGTGCTCACATCAAAGAAGCACATGCGGATTTGCAGGAAACTTCTGTATTTAACAGTTCTATCAATCAAAGTTTCTGCCTGCTTGAGCCAGGAGGTGATATCCAGCCAGAAGCTCTTGGTGAACAGCTAGCACAAAATGCAGATGAGTTGTCTATCGCAAGTACCAATGCTGTTGACACACCATCTACTTGCACGGATGAATCAATAGCTGCAGATGTAAACCATAATGGTCAGCATGATGGTGACTTAAAAACCAGTACAGTTCCTCCCTTAGAATTTGAAAGTCCGCTGGTGGAGAATGTAAGCGAGACTCTCTGTCAGACATCAACAGACACAGCGGTCCCAAACATTGAATCCTGTGTAACATCAGATTGCTTTCTGCTGAAAGATGGTACCTCTGCTCCTGATGGCTTAAAAGTTTCTGCTGCAAATGAAGAGGAAGTTAATCACTGCAGTTCTGTAAATGAGCAGGGTGAAGAAATTCAGCTTTTGCTCTCCGAGGACAGAAGTTTAAATATGAGTCAAAACAATGCAATGACTGAGAACCTTTCAGTTTCTGAAGAGAAAAATCAGTCTGTTCCTTCTAGTGAGTCAGAAACAAGCAATCTGTCAGTTCAGAACTCAACAGAAACCACCAACCCTTTGTTAGCAGCAGATTCTGATGCAGCCATCAGTCCACAGGCAGCCTCTTCTAGTGCCGATACATCAGATAATCGGAGCAGAGCTGTTGCCTTTATGCAGATCTTGGATAGCTTACAGAAGAGACAAATGAACACAGAGTTGTGTGAGAGGATAAGGAAGGTTTATGGAGATTTGGAATGTGAATATTGTGGTAAGAAGCAGTACAGAAATGTGGGGTTTTTTTGTTTACTTTTTTTTTTTTTTAATGTTATGTGATGGGCCATCTTCCTGCTCCTCTGGTTTATAATTTTTGGTATATTTGGGTATCTTTGCCACAGTACTAATTTTGTAGTTCAATATGGACTGTGAAGTTCAGGGGGGTTTACCTTGGGCTGTATAAACAGTATGAAATGATTCAAATCTCCTCAAAAAAACCAATAGTGGAATGCAGTAAAGCAAAGCTTTACCCTGCTCAGTTTTCTGTTGGTTTGAAATTTGATAGAATTGGACAGATTCTTTCTGCCCACCTGCCTCTCCCCACCTCAGAACTTTCTCTGGGGCCAAGCACAGCAGACTTAAGTGTCTGTGGTGAGCATTAGCCAGGCTGTGCTTCAATGCTTATTCTTCGTTATCATCTTAGTGTAAAACTGAGTCTTTGTCATAAAGCATGGGAGGGTGTACGATCATATTAATTCTGTTCGATAGATACATACACTGGTATATTTTTGTGACTTGTTTTGAACCATTTTCTGTGACATGAAAATGTCCCTTATATACTATAAGATCAAGACTGCTCTGATTCTATTTTCTTTTTTAATTTTTTGAAATGGGAAGACTATACCATTCCTATTATTCCAACTGTAAATTTTTGAGCTGACATAGCTGGAATGAAATAATTGGAATTTTTCTTGCAGTCTCCCTTTTTGAGAAGGGAAAGGAGTCAAATAAAATAAAATGTCAGTTTTGAAACATCATAACATATGTTTAATTTGTATGCATTTTTCTTTTTTGGTGCCATTATGTCAGAAAGGCTTTAACATGAAAGGAAGTAACAAAAAAGATTTCTGATAATCGCTTTTACTGAACAACTGGATTCGGAGTCTTTGTATAGAACAGATATAAAAGACTTCCTCATTAGGAAAAAGATCATTGATGTGTATTAAAGTTGCACTTGTTAGGTGGTTTCAGGACACATGGCACAACCTTTTTAGACAAAATCATTTTTGTAAACATTTTCATTCCTAAATAGTCTTTAGGATCAGTTTTTATTAAAGACAGAAGAGATGGAATTCAAACAGCACACTTTGCTGTGAAAGAAAACTGTGTATGCATTGGAATTTTCATTAACAATGATTTAGAAATTGCTTTCTCCATGTCTGCTTTTATTTTCAGGCAAGTTGTTTTGGTACCAAGTGCATTATGACATGCATGTTCGTACGCACACTCGAGAACACTTGTATTACTGCTCCCAGTGCAGTTACTCTTCCATCACCAAAAACTGCCTTAAGCGTCACGTCATTCAGAAACACAGTAATATTTTGCTGAAATGTCCTACAGAACATTGTGACTACTCTACTCCAGATAAATACAAGCTCCAGGCACATCTTAAAGTTCACACAGAGCTGGTAAGTAACAAACCAAATATTATGTTTGTCTCAATTCAGTGTCATCTTAATGTTTAGAATCGTGTGACAGTAAAATACAGTGAATATAAAATACAGTAAAAAAAATACCTCTAGAAGTTAATTTACCCTTCTCTTGAATTTATTTTTATTATTCTAGCAGAGGAAAAAAAAATACCGGTTGGTTAATAACAACACTCACTCTTCTATCTTGTAAGAGCAAGGAAATATCTGCATAGATGGAGCTCTCTTCTTACACATTAGTTTTCCCTGGCATTGTCTTATAAATAAACCTTATGCACCTTCAACATGAAGAACACATCACATACAGACACATTTTCCCTAATCACATGAGAAAGTAACATCACACCTTGCCTTAACTACTGTGGTAAAGGTCGTTTGTGCATTCTCTTTTTTAAGTGAAATGTAATGTTTGAATTAAGGATTCATGTTAATTTTTCCCTAGATGTGGACAGTGCCTGCACAGGTACTTTAAAAAGGTGTTTACATGCTAGTCCTGTGGTTTCAGGTTGTTTTCTGTGTTTTGCAGATAGGCACTTGGCCAATATTCCCAACAGCTGAAGTTGCTTTAAAGATATTTTTAATAGAACAGAACACTTCACCTCCTGCTCTGGTTAAGCACTAGCCTTTGGTAACTGCAGGACAGCTTTAAAAAAAACAACAAACAGAAAAACGAAACAGCATGGATAACATAAAAAGGAAGGATTTATTTCCCCTTTTGTCCCACAATACTGCTGATATTTTTAAAAGTATCTGAATTTATTATGAAATACAAGGAGAGCAAGTGAAATAGACATTTTTTAGGCTGCTTTTGAATTTGTTAAGTTTATGATGTGCACCTGAAGGCAAAAGTCTGTACAAATGATGTCTAAGACTACTTAAGAAAAAAGAGCCTAGAATTAGACATCTGTGTCCTTGTATTAGTGCCTGTTTTTGAAGTGTGATAAACGTCCGACAGCTCCCGCCAGCAGGATCATTTTCATGACACTAAATAGAACTGAGAAAATGCATTTCATAATTAAAAACAGTGTGAAAGTGAGATCTTTCAAAATTATGCTTAGTGACGCTCACTGTAAAACATATTTGAGTTTTTAAGTAGATTGAAAAAATCATATATTAGCATTTAGTCAGTAACTAACCTTGGCAGTTCTCTTACTGGCCCTTGTGCCTACTGCTTGATGTATTTATTTAACGCATTCCTTCGGTAAACAGGACTGCTCATATAAAATACAGAAAAAGAATGAGGCACAGACAAATGATTTTCATTTGCAAAATGAAGACCTGATAAATATTAAAATAAAAAGTTCCCCAGTGGTAGAAAATCTCTGCTCCTTGTACAAATGCATGTATTTCATTACATTGTTCCTGGCTGCTTTTCAAGGTGGGGGCCCTGCCAGGCCAGGCCGCTTTACTACTGGAAGGCTTGTGATTGCATGTCTGAATAAGACCTGAAGCTGTAGTTGCAGAAATTCTAACTGAGGATGTAATAACACTGGAAGATACTGGGACAGTCTGTGCAGTTTGCAGGACTGTGGCTAGCTTTATCCATTGCCATTGGTCATCATGCGCTTTCCACAGCAAAGAATAATTGTGTCAGCTTTGGAGAAAAAATGAGTAGAAAGCATTCAAGTATCATACTGTCAAAATGCACTAAGATTAATATTCTGGAAAGAAAAGAGAAAACTGCGTGAGAAGAGTTAAGTATGGGTAAAGTAGTTTTAGGAATAGATGTATATTGCGTGTACTGCTTTGCTCTTCACAGTATTTTGACTTGGTCCTGAGGTGAATAAAACTTGCTGTCATGCTAGCTTAGACACTTGCTGTAATTTGTCTTTCGTCAGTCATCAATTTTTGTGTAGTACCTTGTCCTTCACTCCTTTTTTTTTTTTTTCTTTTTAGCTTTATTCTTTATTTTGCTGATCTGCCATGTATGTAAGTTATTTTTGGTGCACAAGCATGTTTGTCTTAACCAATTACTTTTAACATCTTCTGTAAAATCTTGTGGTTTTTTAATATATGTACAATATAAGAAAGCACAAACAGTTGAACCGGTCAGATACTGCAGTATGGGGAGGAAATGATGCTGAATGTCTCTTTTCCTAGTTCCTTCACCAGCTCAGTGCCTCCAGCATTGGCTGCTGACTGTTACCTTCACAAAAGCTGTATAAGAAAGATGAGTGGTAACGGCAGAGAAATATTTTTTTAAGCCAGTGTAATCCATTTGGTCCTACTACACTCACCTGGCTGTCAAGCTGGGAGGCCTTGAGCAAATGAGAAGCATTTAATTTTTCCAATGAGTACCGAAGCTTAGTTTTATTTCCTGCTCATAAAATGTCACTGCTAATAAAAGGAGCAGAGTGTATTGGTGATTTCTATACCACATTTGTCTAATTCGGGTTTGAACAATTTTTATAATGACTGTGGTCTTAAATTTACACTATTAATAAAATATTACAAAGCAGTCAGGAGTTCATTGCAGTCTCTTAAAATTAGTGTCAGAATTACTGTATAGTTAATGAATTTATGTTGATATATAGAATCATCATATGTTATTCTATGTATGCTTACAGGGTTAGATCCTTGTGTCGTCAGAATGCGTCTTCATTGATGGGTGCATTAGAGTAGTCTGATTACATTTCCAGTGTTTTGCAGTGTTGGATGTGTTTGGCACTGCTTGATTAATTAATTAAACTTTATAGTGGTCCATTGTTTTAAATGCTCCACATCCAGAGTATTTTCATTTTTCTTTTTATGGCTGTATGCCAGTACATCTACCCAGTGAATTACCTTGAAACACATGCCTCAGAGAGACAAAATCCCCTTTAGGTGTGTGTTATAATACAAATAGATATTGCAGTCTTTTCTAAGCACAATTTTAATTCATTTA
This sequence comes from Penelope pileata, assembly GCA_013396635.1. NCBI lineage: Eukaryota > Metazoa > Chordata > Aves > Galliformes > Cracidae > Penelope > Penelope pileata. The sequence continues at coordinate 755,249 of WBMW01004026.1, forward strand.
TATAAAGAGAAAGGCATTGTGATTCCTTTGGAAGTGGTTTCATTTTATAATGAATGATAACGTAAGCCAAGAAAATTCTGTGATCATAGTAGACTACTTTTTCAATAGGTTTAAGAATATTTATGAACCCGATTAATTCCCAATTTGTGGAATGTGAACAGTGTTTTCAATCAGAAAATTATTTTGAATTACTTTAAGTTTCTTGTAGATTCTCAAGTTGGCTAATAGGGGTATTAAGCAAACCTCAGGAAGTATGGATGTGACTTTGAAATTGAAGTAGTTGATTGGAGTATGCAGCTGATCTCCAGCTCTGTAGCTCTGTCTGTCTTGATACTTTGCTTCTGTTTGCGTCATTCAAAATCCCTGAAAGGTATTTAAAAGGCAAACAGTCTGATAAGGCGCAGGATGAATAACGTTTATTCATAGCAGAGGAAAACTTGCATGCTAAGAATGTGGTAAAGGTATTACTACAACCTCAATGTAAGTCCTTCAAAGTGCCTCTGTCACTGCCTATGACAAGGGCAATCTGCAGAGCTAGAGCTGTGGTCAGGGGATCTTCTTTGGGACTCTGCGTTGTGGACTGGGGGAGTGCTCTGAAAGAGTTTGCAACAGAGGATTTCTTAAAGGCTGGCTCAGAGAATGATAGGCTTACACTGAAGGACTGAGCGCTGTAACAAGCTTTCAGGGCAATGACAGAGGTATACCTACACATTAAAAAAAAAAGAAAAAAAAAAGCCACAAGAACAGACTCCAAAAGTCTGTGAAACTGACCTGGACAAGCAACCACGAAAGATTTGACTTCTGCTGGATGCATTCTGTGAGACACTGCAGCATGGCAGGTAGGTTTTGAAGGGACTCTGCTCAGAAGTGCAATCTGTCGTACTACAAAGGACACCTCTTTTGAAGATCACTTACCAGAGAACTTTGTGTAGAAAATTTTCTAACTAACTACTTGAAGAAACCTGTTTGGATTGTTTTGTTACTGATTTTTTTTTAAATTATCTTTTTTAAACCATGAGCATGTGGAAAAATATGTTCTTGGTGCCTGTACTTTCATGCTACTCCTGAAGAGTAATAGTAAGAAAGTACAGTTGTCGTAATTACATCATCAAAGTAGTAAGAGAAATGGTACAGATGTGGCTAAAGAGCTTTATGAGAGTTAATTTATCATCATTTGAGTACCATGTATTCATGTAGAAGTCCCAAATCATCAGTAACATGTTTAGAGATAATAGGTTACATAAATTCAGAGACCTTAATTCCCCAAATTAACCGCTTGTTCCTTGAGAGCATTTTGTTACTGTAGCAGGCGTCTTAAATCTCTTCCTCCAAAACTAGCTTGTGTTCTCTGATTTTTCCGGTTTATGTGCGATTCTCAGGTCTTAAAATGGCAACTGCCCCAACTCCATCTTTGCAAGATACTCACTCTACTCAAGGTGTTAACCCTCTAGGACATGAGTGCCCAAGCTTTTGGCTTACCTGGGCCTCATTGAGTGAAGAGGAATTGTATTGGGCTGCATATAAAATATACAATACAGTTAATGTATGTAACTGACAAAACTTACTTTGTTTTTTAATATTTTTTATTAAAACATTTAAAACATTTAGAAAGAGAGCCACAAAAACATAAAACTAGTGGGATATTTGACTTTGTTTCCTGAAACTAATGCATCAATCTAGTTCAATGGAAGTGGTTGCAATTCTCAGTGAGTTCTCAAGATGTTTGTCAGAAGTTTTTTGATGAAATTTTACTTTTTGTGCTTCATCCTTCAAAATAGTTGTTCTCAAATGTACATGAGTACTCACATGAGTAAGGCAAGATTGTGAAGCAAGGGATATATTTCTTTGGTAAGATAGGGCTTATGAAAGGGTAGTAAAGGGACGTGATCAAACTTTTCTTTGAGTTGAATGTCTGATTGCATCTTATACTCTCCATTTGAAAATTTGAAGGTAATGTATTTACGTCAACTGAAAATGGAGTCACAAATATACAAAAAAAAAAGATTTTTTTTTGGAAATCTTGAAACCTATTCTCAAATTCCTTTATCAAAATGGAAAGCAAAGCTGCATATTTTTCACTGTTCACAGGAGTGTATTTGGCCAACATATCGTAAAGCTATTTGCCATAAACAGACTTAGCCCTGCACTGTGACATCCCTGTGTCCTGGCTTCAGCTCAGACAGTACTAATTGCTGAGGGATGGGTGCTGGCCTGGGGTCAGGCCGGGCCAGGCTGCTGCCGCCATGATGGCTCAGCCGCAGTGGGTGGGCCACATTGCGAGCTGTGCTGGGCTGCATGCGGCCCTTGGGCCGTGGGTTGGACATGCCTGCTCTAGGAGCTGCCATCCTCCGGTCCCTGGCATAGTTTTTTTCACAGGAACAGTGGAGTCCAGGGTTCTTATTCTCCTTTTACTTGCAAATTTCTCTTTTTGATAGAGTAACTTTCCCTCTTTACTCTTCCAGAAGTTTTCTGTCCTGAAGTAACCAGTAAAACATCTGTTCTGTAGCTTCAGCTCACCTTTTACAGTGGTCTCCTAGGGGTTTGGTAGATGTGTGGAGATGTGTGGACTTGATGGGAGATGTGTGTAATCTGCCTAGTTGTCAGGGCTAACTAGACTTTCTTCACTCTATTGGTTTGATACTCCTCTGTTAATGTGGTCTGTGCAGAGGTATGTAGATGACCCATGCATTTGGTTGAACATCTAGTCTGTTGTGTCAGCAGGTGCTTCTGGAAAGAGCAGCCTCTTCAATTTATGTAACAGCAAAAATTATTTTAAATTTGATAATTCTTCTTATTGGAGAAAAATCCTGCATTTTTATGTGGAATTAGGCACTTTTGGAACAACACTGAAACAGTGCATACAGAAAGAAATTGCATCAAAGCTCTCTAGTTTAACTTGTTTGATGGTGTTAAAGCTTTTATAACATCAGCAACACTGATAAAAGCCAGAGAAGTCTGGAAGTCTTTAAATCAACATAGTAGAATAATGCTTGGTAATATATAAATTGCTGAATATTTATAAAGTGTTTCAAATGTAGACTTTGAATAAGTAATGGCATCTGTCATCGTTAACTCTTCTGCTCAATTTCAGGCCATTAAGCAGTATTATAAACACATATACTGGTGGATCTCTTCAGAATAATGAAACCTGATCCTTGGGTTTCAGAATGGTAGATTTGTGAAATCTCTGAAAAAACTGAATAGTCTTATTTCTGTCAATAAGCTTAGTCTGTTATGTGACTTGATCTTTCAACTCTTGATTCCCTAAGGAGTCAGTCAGAAGAAAATACTTACATTTATAGTGCGTTTTCTCATGTGCTATAGCTCAGAGCCTTACATTCATGAGGATTTATGATGTGCTTCGAATTCTTTCATATTTCTTTCACTTTTTTCACTATAAATATTTTAATTTATTACAAAAAAAATAAAATCCCTGAACTATCAGTTATAACTTTGTTGAGAACTGTGTTACTGAACAATGACAGTGATTACACCAGTGGACTGATAATGCAATTTCTCTTTCTTTCTTTTTATTACTTGCTTAAGGATAAAAAGACTTATTCTTGTCCTGTATGTGAGAAGTCATTTTCCGAAGATCGACTTATAAAATCACACATCAAGACAAATCACCCTGGTAAGAAAAAATCAGGGAAAATTTCTCAGTCTATTGCAATAAAAGGATAAAGTTTACAGTGAGTACTGTAACGTGATTACATTCCAAAGAAAAAGTCTATGTCTAATCTAATTTGTTTAGATTAAGAATTTTATTGAGGTTTCAGGTGTTAGAATTTATAGTGAAAATGTTATTGTTCCAGCTTGTCTTTTATGGTGTATATCAGGTAATTGTGCTAAGCAGTCTGTCTTCACCAGACAAAAAACTCATTTTGATCCAAAAGAAGACTTAGGTGAATCCAAATTAAGTATCGACATGTCTGGAATTGGTCCTGTAGACATTGTGTAGCAGCACATGAGACATAAAATTCCCATTGGCCATACATAAACTGAAAGAAGTGAGTTTATTGCACATTATTTTGTCTGTATTTAGTTGGCTTTGTTTGCAGATAAATTCGTCTGAATGCCAGAAGTTGCTGGGCTGATTCAAGGCTCACTCAGTTTGGATGTGGCCAGGCTTCGTCTCCGGGGACAGCTGAAGTCTGCAGTAGGGCCCTTACTAGAATCTGATGTGATATTCTGTGGCCACTATTAAGCTGGATAGGGCAAGTGTAGCTGGATCCAAACTAACCACTGCAATCCATTCAAACTCTTTTTACACCTTGTTTTCTAGTGCCCTGATTTATCAGTCCAGGCACAACATCCAAGCTTTCTTCATCGATAGTTACATGATATTGGATAGAAAGGCTTACTGCCTCTGGATGATGGGAGAGTTGACTGCATGGGCTAACATACTTTAATCAGCTCATTTTGCAGTGATACTTATCACTTGACATAGTTTGATATTAAGACAGAAAATACCAGTTGAGTTTGGGAGAGGAAGAATCCAATTGAAATGTCTTTTATTGTCTGCCTGAAATAAAACATGATAGGTAAAACAGTAGTTTTTTATCTTCCTACTACCACTAGATAGTGCTAGACCCGTGTTTTTAAAATTTCCTTCACTCTAAGTTCAGACTAGCTCCCACTTCAGCTCTTTTGTTACCAAACCTCTTTATTTGCAGACCACTTTACAACAGTGCGGTTGATGGAGGGCTTGTCTGATGCACCAAACTGAAATGAGGAATGATTTCTGTGCTATACAGTAGTCATAGCTATGTCATCCAGTAACCACAGAAATTAAAGCTCAAGAGCTGTGCCTGTAAAGCTTTTGTGATGCTTCAGCCAGGGAATATACCAGACCTCTCTAAATGATGTAGTCTGTGAACTAGCAGTATGCTATACTGTGCCCTTAAAGCTTGCCATTTGCCTGCAGTGGTCCATTGGCTGCTGAATTATTAGTGTTTGCTGTGCCTGGGGTCCAGATGTACCAGTTAATGCTGGAGCTGTGCTGTGCTAAACTCATGAACTTAATTACAATGAACAATTTATTTTGTATCTTACTCCCTCTAAAAATATAGCATGAATTTTTTGATCCAGAAAACTGGCTGCTTTTAAGCTCTTGATATAATAGAAATGAGGTTAAAAAAAATGTGTATGTACAGAGTATTATATTGTATCTTCATTTCTAATTCATATGTGTGAATAGAACTTATCTAATAAATCTGGTATTTTGCTGCTATATCTCCATGGTACTAAAGAAATACATCTAAGATATGCCTATGCAGTAGTTATGCAACAACACTATTTTAATATACTGAGAAGCATTAATGCACAGATCTTTCTCCTGTGCATGCTATCCTTATAATCAGGAGGAAATCCTTTATTCTTACAGCATACTTAATTACAAACCAAATGAATGTAAGAGAAGCATTGGTATAAACTGTCAAGTACTGCAATAGAATGAGTGTAATTGTTTTTAAAAATGTAAATGGAAAAGAGTACAGATAAAAGAAAAAAAGGATACTGTTAAAAGGAATTGAATTTTAAAATGACACATCAAAATTAATTTTAACTGAAACCATTTCATATTTATCATTAAAATGTTATTTCTGTAGCTCTCCTCTCCTTACTTAATAGAATTCAGCATGTCCTCTCTCTCATTGCTTCCATTTTCATCAAGTAGAAAATATGCTATTAAATAGTACTCCTTCCTCTTATAGGTTTGCAGAGGATAGGAGTTGAATTCTAGTCCCATGAAGGCAGTGGGACAAAAATCTCTTTAGGCTTTTGTGCAGCTGTATTTCAAACCAAAGAGATGGAGACAATTTGGCCTTATTGCCAAATGATTGGGGAACTCAGCAGTAAAGGAGGAGTCTTGGATTCTCATCCCACCTCAGAATTATCTTCCTTTTCACCCACTGTCTGATTTAATATGAAATACGTATGTTAATAGTCCTGAGACATGAGAGGCATCAACTTTCGTAGATCCCTACTGAGCAGACATACTAGCCTGCAGTCATGAATCAAGGATCTAAGCCGTGGAAGGTAGGTCAGGGTTCAGACCTGTCTGTAATTTTTTGTGTTTGGATGCTTTAAACATAACCCTGCTCAGCCCATGGGCTTTTGTATTTCCCTTTTGAGGCTGTCTGCCTTGTGCATAGTAAAATGAATGCAGGTGGGATTCTTATTTCCACTCTGGGATCAGTTACTGCGAGACTAGGCAAGGCAATTCATATTTGGTAAATTCTAATTTTAGACTGTAACTTCCAAATTCTGTAAGATTTTTGGGCACAATAAGTCGTTTATGACTTCAGAACTTCATCTTGATGTTTAGACTCCAAGAGAGAGTGTTATAGTTTAATTGAGTCATATGATATTTAGCATTTCAATTCACCTGAAGTGCATGGAAGAATTAGCTTTATTTTTTGAAGTATTTGGCAATGCTTTCTCTGAGCGTTTGGGATGTTTAAATTTAATCTTCATTATTTCAAGCTTTTTCACTACGATATCTAAAATATTTGATCATATTGTGAAACTTAGAGTTGAGTGTGTTTAGTCTGAATAAGAGCAGGTTAGGAGAAGAATCTTAATTGCTATCTGCTATGTAATATGAGAGTAAGAAGACAGAGGCAGAATCTTCTTGAAGCTGTACAGTGTAGGGGCATCGTAAGTTGAAGCATGGAGATTCTGAGCAGATATTAGGAAAATAATTTTTACTGTGAAGGTGGTCAAACACTAGGCCAAGAGTGGCTGTAGATTCACCATCTTGTTCAAAACAAGATTGGATGAGATGACTTGAATTAACTTTGAAATTGGACCCGCTAAATTTGCTCTGCTTTAAACAGGCGACCTTAGAGGTCTTCCAGTCACATTTATTCCATGAGTCTGTTTTTTTACTTTAAAGTTTCTGATTATCAGACATTCTGAGGATCATAGCTGTAACTGGCATCTTGAGATCCTTGACATCTCTGGAAATCTAGGGTGGAATCTTGAATAAAGTCTTCTGAAAATATTGAAGAAAAAGGAGACAAATGAATTTATTGGAAATGTTCATAGTTGGGAAATGGTTTGTAAGCCAGTGGCACATTCAAGATTTTATTTATTTTTTTTAACCAGGCAGTGGGGGACCTTGAGTACACAGATCAGGAGAGAAAGGTAAGAATGTATGAAAAGCCTGAAAGGAAGAGGCCCTAAAGCAGAAGTGCTGTGTTCTTTGCTTAGGTCTTATCTGAGTGGCAGGAGAGAAAGTAAAGCTTTTAAAAATTTGAAGTGAATCAGGATCTGTCTCTTCAGTATTAATTATACAACAGAGAATAAATTCCTTGATGTGCTTCTGATCTTTATTATCTATTACTTTTCTCTCAGAGGTTTCAATGAGCACCATTTCTGAGATTCTTGGGAGAAGAGTTCAGCTGAAAGGACTTATTGGAAAACGAGCTGTGAAATGTCCATATTGTGATTTTTATTTTATGAAGAATGGGTCAGACCTTCAGCGTCACATTTGGGCTCATGAAGGTAAAGCTCTGGTTTTAAGCTTTTGGGCATAGGATCAGTTGCCTATTCCACACACATTTCACTGACATAAGAAGGAATTCAAATTTATTGCTATACCTGAATAAAAAAATTTAAGATACAGTAGAGTAGCTCTAAATGTTTAAATAATTAGTTTAATGGATTCTAGATCACGCATGAAATTACATTTTTGCAATACAAATAGACAGCCTAAAGGTTGAAGAAAATTAATGAGCTTCTGATTCCATTTTTTTCAAAACCTCATTCATATACATCCAAAAAGTACATGTTCTCAAGATGACTAGACAGCCTAAAGGTTAAGGAAAATTAATAAGCTTCTGACTGCATTTTTTTAAAACCTCATTCATATACATCCAAAAATTATTCTATAAAAAGTGTGAGAAGGAGTGATTTAAATTCAAATTCGCTCTCTTAAAACCAGTAATTTTCAGTAATTCCTTATGAAAAACTACTGCTCTTTCACCTTTGTCCAAAAATACTTGTTAGAGAAATTTATCGGTAAAACAACTGAAATCCTATTGGTTTGATGTGCACATCTAACTTCTGTGTGTATTTTAATTACATCATGCTTAGCATGGCAGCTAGCTGACGTGGACGTGAACAGTGATAGTAAAAAACATAAGACAATACTGATCCTATATATATGTGCTGATCATATGTATATACATGATATGTGTATATATATTTATTTATGTGACTTAGGGAGAAACTCCATTAAAATGGCAGCACAGAGTTTAAAAATGCCTTGGACTAAAGATCTTTGTCCAGTAAAATCTTGTGTCTACCTAATCTGTCTAGTTTATAACAGATGGAAGACCGCTCATATGACCACTCATATGGTTAATAACCTATGGAATAGATGGCCTACGGCCTTTGAGCATTGTTCTGGATTCTTTATCCACTTCTTTGCATAAAGGGAGTAGTGGAATTTGGTACTCCTGAACTGGTATTTTGGCTCCAAAGTGTTTGTGCCCATACAGATAGTTTGAACATTTATATTAGTACTGTGTGTTTGTTTGAAAGGCTTAACTCTGAGTTTACCTGTCTTTGTACTGTAGGAGTAGTTTTCTCCAGTAGCCTTTTACTCCATTAAGGAGCTTTGGTATGCAAAATTGCAGGCTTGGAACTATTGCTTGTGTATTCCACAGACAGAATTTATGCTACCAAGAAAGATTGGTACCCATCTCATGTGACTGGAGAGAGGTAAACAGGAGTTTATTCCAAAATCAAAGCATGCAATCAAGTCTGCTTAAAGTAGGCTATAATTCCTCATGCCTGTATATCTAGTTTTAAGGTCATGAATATCAACCTAAAACTGCCAGAGTCTTATGAAACTGATGAACTACTCTGCTAGTTCAGATACATCCAACTTTTCTTTGAAGGATTTACATTGTTCTTGTACATCTTCTGCCAAATGAGATGCTGTCTATCTCTATTACGTGCTTGAGATGGTTTGAAAGAAGTGAAATTGTAAGTGCTTGCATCTTAACCAATAAAAAAAAACTGTAAGGCATTATCATATCTGATGCTAATTATCAATAAAACACAGCTTTACACTTTCAACTTGTGCTAACGTATTAAATACCTAATGAACCAATCCTCCTAAGAGAAGTTTCTTCATTCTTTATCATAGTAAGTAGAGAATGATAGGTATTGGAAGACATTTAGATGGATATTTGGTTGTCAGACATAAATTTAGATGGATTGAATTCTGCTTTTAAATGAAGGATGAAAACATCGAGATGAAAATATTCATATTTGCTTAAACTCAGTACCTGCATTCAATATAGAAGTATTTAGTCCTAAAGTGACCAACTCCCACACTCTGTTCTCTTAATAAGTTAAATGATGCTGTCAAGAGCTCAATGTTGTTTATTCACAATTTATGGATTAAATTTCTTAAATGTAGACATCCAAACCTTAAAACATTGACCTTGTTGCCTATGTTGCTGACAAAATTTGAGATTTCTTTATTTCTCTCAAGGAAATGTCTGCTCTCTCATCAAAACACATAGTTTTTCCTAGTGCATTTTTTCTTTTTAGGTGTCAAACCCTTCAAGTGTTCTCTCTGTGAGTATGCCACTCGCAGCAAGAGCAACTTGAAAGCACATATGAATCGTCACAGCACTGAGAAAACACACCTTTGTGATATGTGTGGGAAAAAGTTCAAATCAAAAGGCACTTTGAAGAGCCATAAACTGCTTCATACTGCTGATGGTAAGTGCATGCTTATTAAATCCAAGTTTGTTTTAGGGCAATAAATACTGCTTGTAATATAAGACCATATAAACAACCTTTTTTCATTTGAACACTGAGTACTATTTACAAAGTTTGTTTTTCCTAGGAGATACTTCTGTTTATGTAATAATTCAAAAACTTTTCAAAATTAATTTCTGTGAAAGACAACTTCCTCTGGAAAACTTGATTTTTCTGATTTTTTTTTTTGTGTGATCACTTCCTTTTATATACTTCCAGTGAACTGCTGATCTCAGTAGAAGTTTGAAAATACAAATAATTCCTTTATTAGATATTGCTTTCCTCTGTGAGAATATTGTTAGAAGTTACCAAATCCAGTAACCCACTAGAGGCAAATCTACTCCAGATCTGAGTCCCCAGGTTTCCTATGTGGTAAGCCTGGACTTGTATTCCCAATAGGCACATGTGCAGCATTTGCTCAGTAATTTAAATATTTCTGTGATAATGACAGGAAAAAATGAGAGGCAAATCCAAAAAAAAGTATTGTCATTTATTTCAAAATTTGAGACACAACAATACTTAATTCCTCTGTGATTTTTAAATCATGCTAAGCATGGTAAGTTGTGCCAATCTTAGTAGCATGATCTTTGTTACTCATGCAACCTTGTGGAACTTAATTCCACTCTATATTGACTGATTTAAATTCTTTTTCATAAAAAGTTTTGCCTGTTCACTAGCATTGTCCTTCACAAAAGCACACGTGCTTCCTGTTACATCTTTAGAATTTATTTTAAATTTTTGCTACAGTGATTCTGGCTTATTTTTATCTATGCTTATATCAGTGTATGTGATACCAGTGGAAGAGATGTTCTCTTTTACATTGGTATGATACATATTTCAGGAAACATGTAGCATTACCAAGTAAGTAAATCATTCCTTATTCAAAAAGTACTTGGTCAGCAACGTGCAGGTGCTGCACGTATGTATAAATTACATACACAGGAATTAACAATTTCACATATGAAATCTATCACTGATTCCTGGTTGGGGAGAGAGCAGATTGTATTTGAATTAAAAGGAAATTTGGAACATGATCAGACTGTGTAGGTAAAAAAGATCTCTTCCTATGGTGCTGTAAAAAAAATTCCCTGCATGAGGTTTTATCTCAAAACCTTTCTGTTTTGTTTTCACTGTCCATGTCCAAATAGTGAAATTCAGCAATGAAGGTTGTATTTTTCTATACCTGTGAGATAGGTCTATATCTTGAGCAAGTATATAGGTACATAAGGAATTATTAGCAGAGCCTGCTTTGCAAATTTGGCTCTGTTAAGAACAGCACTATAGTAGTGCAGGGATTAATCTCATCTGGATTAGGTGTAAAGGTGTGAAGTTAGTTTTCAGCATTTAATTGCGTGCAAAGAATTATATTCTCTTATCATTTACTGCTAGGTCAGATTGAAGCCTTGACTCTCGAGGTAATACCAGGAGCCTTTTTTATCTGGCTTCAGACTGCCATCATCTTCTGTAACACCTGAGGTGACTGCAGGTTCCTCGTTGATGCACCTCCCTCCTTTGTTTGATACAAATACAGAGCTCCAGGAAATTCCCCTTAGCTTTGGAAAAATGCATGCTGCCATTGTCTCCAGTGGGGACAGATTTCAGTATCTGTGGTGTCTTAGAGTAATTTTCCTCACTAAACTCACCTCAGTAAACTCTTCATGTATTTTCAAGATTTGTTAGAAGAAAGATAACATTTGTCATCAGGAATGCACTGTATGGTTTGCCAAGGGACTTGCAGCCTCTGTGATGCTGCTGGTTTCTCTTTGCCGAGTGTCTCCTGCTATAGTGACAGCACTTCAAAACTTCTTACTAGCACACAGCTAGTGGTTTTCAGTTATTTCACAAATAAATGAATTTGAAAGATGCCTCTGCTCTTTGAGTCTTGTCTTCCTGACTTACGAGTCTAGGCAATTTTTGTTCAAATATCAGCCCTGCAAGGTCAATTTAACCAGTGGAATATAAAGTAGTTTTCTGTCTGTTTTATTCCACTCAAGGGTGACATGATAGAAAACAATTCTGCAGTCCAGGCTTATTGCTGGTTGTGATTAGAAATAAATCAGAATACCTGGTTTTCATTATTTTAATTAGATATCAGAAATAGTATCAAGGTTGTTCTTAGGTATGTTTTACGGAAGCTTTCACACTGTATAAAACACTTGCAATGTTTTGAGCAAGATTAGAAATTTAAAGAAACCTGATTCCTTCAAGATGATACTTCTTCATCCTTCCTTTTGCTTCTTTTCCATTTTTGCTTTTAGATTAGCTTTAGCACACGTTTAACTCTGCTTTGATCAGATACAATTTGGCAGCCATGGGCATTTAATGAAGGAATGCAGTCTTGAAATATTTAATATATAGCAGGACTGACACAATCATAAAATATGGAGAAAGGGAGTATGAAAGCAAGACAATAAAAGGAGACAAACTGTTCTATTCTAAATCAGGAGGGAAAAAAGATTTGGGAGAGAAAATGCTTTAAAGGATATGTAAAGGTAGCTACAGCATGACTCTGTATATGAGAGCTTCACTCTTTACAGAGCCACAAACAGCAGCAGATGTTTCTTGAAAATGTCAGAGAATTAATTCCTGTTAGAGATGGTTCCAAGGCCAACAACAGGCTGTTATGACCACAGAGTCTGATGTCTTGCAGATTACAGACCATAATTTCATCTAACAGTTTTGCATCATATTTCAGCTGGATTGTAATACATCTTTTTAGAAACAGCAAAACAGACTTGATTTAAAGACTTCACATGACAGAGCATCCATCTGATTTTTGAGTAAATTGTCTTAGACGTTAGTCATGCCCTCTGTTAGAGATGTTGACTTTATTTTAGATTGAGTGTTCTGCTCATCAGCATTTGGTGGTTGAGATTCCAGTTCTTATTTCTCTGTTTTGTTGCTGCTCTTTCAAGTTGGAGGGTTAGTACCTGCAGTATTGAGGACTGACTTGGAAACTCATAAGCATGTAAAGAAATTTCAAATATACTGTGAATGCAACATAGTCCTGTAGTCTTCTCTGTAGAACTTGAAGGAGCACCTGCCTTTGGATAACACTTCTGAAGTGAATTAATGCTTTTTTTTTTTGTTGGTTTGTTTGTTTTTCACAAAACAATCTATATAAGTTATATGGAAGACTTGCATACAATCAGACTCTCAGTCTGCAAGGTACATGAGAAGCACAGCGTGTCTCAAATCTTCCAATGAATTCTTGGAATCTGTGGGAACAATGTTTGTGTAGATATACACCAGTTGTCCTTACTCCTATTCCTGTCTGTTGTTTTTTAATCAATTTATTCAGGAGAGTAGAAGTTCCACAGTTATTTTAACTCCCATTTATTCCCTTTTAAAATAAGGAAACACAAATCATCACTGCAAGGACATGACAGAACTTTACCATTCTCCCTTCTGTTTGGTAGCCGCCAGTGTGCCAGTCACCACGTAGGAGGTGTGAGCTAACCCCAGTGTGTGCTTTCTCTTGCCTTGTAGGACTGTATGTGAGACTGAGGGTTACTGCAGAGATTTAGATGAGAAAGGACAAAAACTGATAATGAACAAGGCAAGCAGGCATCATACAATCTGCTGCTGATGGAGCAACTTGTGCCCATTGTTTCTAAAACTGTGTAAGCAGAAGTGAAAGGTGGGAACACAAGGCTTCTGTATTATTTTCCATGTTAACCTTATCTCATTCTGTGACAAATTTTATTTCTCCCTGTGTCCAGGGTTAAGCCTGCGTACAAATCTTTTTAAGGTAGTTTGAGTCGTTGTTGGAAGAGTAGAGCTAAATATGTAAAGAAATCTCGTGGCAAAGATAATAGGTCATGTCATACCCTACCAGAATTATATCAAGAAAGCATGCAGGGAGAACCAAGAAAATTTAAATGTGTTTGAATTATAGCAGCTCAGTACTGGGGACAGAAGTAGGGTAAACCCTTGTGACCATGACTGAACATTGGTATTTTAAAGACTGACAAATCTGCTTTATGAATAGCAAAGTAGAGGTCCTTGTAGTTGTAGATTCTTGATTTCCTTCTTCCATTTAGGCTCTGCTTTAGTGATTCTTTCTCTTTTTCACCAAAAGACTATCCTACGAGCATCTAGGCTAATTAGTGCCTATATTTGAAAGATGACACTCAAGGCTTTTTTCTTCCTTACTGCTCTTAGCTCTGTTTAAACAAATTTTGGAGAGCAGGTGGTGGACTTATGGTAGTTATAGTTTTGGATATCATCTTCATGACGAAATATAACCAGTAGTTTTTAGAACTTAGAAAGTGAATCACTTTTATTGTGATCATTTTCTACTTCGATTTCAGGAAAGCAATTTAAATGTACAGTGTGTGACTATACAGCTGCCCAAAAGCCACAACTCCTACGTCATATGGAGCAACATGTCTCTTTCAAGGTAAGAAAACATAAATCATGATTATTGATAACATTCAGAAACACATGGAACTTCAAACAACAGTTTTAATACTAGCACGTTTTTCTTTCTAGCCAGAATTATGGCATCTTAATATTTTAATATTTGGGAAATTTTGACTCTATATACAGATTTCTGGAATAGATTTATTTTGTTCATGGGCAATTCATTTTCATTATCTGTACTTGCCAAAAATGCACGTTTTGCAATATAAAACAAACATATCTGTTTTGCCTGTCATTCCTTGAGATAACTTATCTCATATGTGGCCTAAAATGTCCTAGGGAAGTAGGAAAGTGCATTTCATCCATCACTGTTCATTACCTACATTAATCTGCTGTAAAAGTTTGTAGATCACTTCATATACTTGAAGAAAATTGGTGAGAATTAATTTTAAAACACCGCATTTATCTGAAATGTGTCTTGGAAGGAGTTTTGAAGACTGTTAACGTTTCTGTGAAGTGTTTAGATGAGAGATATGGTTTATATTAATAAACTGCAGTATGGTTTTATTCTCAAATTTCATATTGGTTCTCAGCATGATAGGTCTTGATGTAATGAATTGTGAAATATTATATTCAGAAAACAGAAATGATATTAAGGTTTTTTTCCAGAAAAGAACAGTATTTTTTATGTATGAAAATGTTCATTTTAATGTGACACTTTATCTTAGCAATGAACATATTTCTTATGGAAAATGTCATACTATTTTGATATTCTACAGCTTTCATTATCTAATAAATTAGTTTGCTTCTATAAAGTGTGCACTTCAGCCATTCCTCCACAAAGCAGAAAGGAAGACAGTTTTTTGATTTATGGCTTAAATTTTGGAAGACAAGACCATGTAAGAAAATGAAGCAAGTCATCTAGGGAGATGATATATTTTAAAGAAATTATTTTTATTTTTAACTATGAATCATCTCTTTTTTTTCCTTCGTATTTTTTAAACAGAAATACACTATTTTCCTTTTTTAATGGATAATGAGATGAAAGTACTCAATGCAGTTCTGAAACATCAATGGTTCTCACTTCAGGTTTTAGAACTGTAGACCCAGTGCCTCTTTGCAGTCCTTTGTCAGCCTGCATTAAAGGGTGACTATTCAATGCATTATTGAGAGAACTGCAAAGCACTGAATTAGGTCAGTTAGGAGTATTTGTTGAAAGGAGTTCATTAACTGTCCCTTAGTAACACCTGCTTCCTTCTGAGATATTTGTTTGCGTGCATATCAAAGTCATCAGCAGTGATACAATAATATTACCAGTGATACTGGTAATTTAATTCATCCTATTTCCAAGCCGCATGGCACTTGAGTCACAGAACCCTGGTGATTTGCAGGTGCTTGAATCTGGACCTGGGGACACTCTCAAAAGTGAACTCCAGAGCTGCAGAAATCAAAGTTAATCTTGGTAGTGTTGAGCATTGTTTCCTCTATCAGTGAGCTACTGGTAATACCTGGAGTTCAGAATGCCAAGTAGCACACAAACTCCTATTTCTGGTTACTTCAGCTCAAGATGTACAAGAAGAAGAAGAATGTGTATTAAAAATAATTATTGACATTCGATGGTTCAATTTATGTTGTAGATGTCTGAGAAATTGAAATGGATTATGTTTTGTGTTTTCTTTATTTGTATGTTTAAAGACAGATGAGATCTTGGTGACTTCTTGTTGTGCTGCTTTTCTAGTTCACAGATCATCATGCTGTCTAAAACATTTTTTTATTTTTTTTTTATTTTGGATTTCATTTCAGTTAAGCTGAAGCTGGATATAGGAGATTTCCTTCAACTGCACATGAGAGGAAGTGCTCAGACATTATTCTGGTGAAGCACCAGTCAGTACTTACATAGGATTTGAAGAAACAAAAGAAGTTAAAGTCAGTACTACATCATCCCAACACAGTTGGAAAGTTGGGCAGATGTAGAGTGACATAGAAAGTAGTAGAATAGATGTGGATAACCTAGAACAGATGGGAATAACCAGATAAAAGAAATTGAGGGTGTTTGGGTCATAATAAATGAAGCTGAAAGGCAGTGGAGACTAAGTTAGTTAAAAGATACTAAGAAGCAGCTAAATGTTGTAAGGGAGGAATAGACTGTATTAAAAACTACTGCATTGATGTGAAACAATTGAAAGATCTAGTAAGCGTGCTTTTTTCCTTTTTTTATTTTTTTATTTTTATTTTGGTCTATATGTGCCATTTTGTAGTGCTTGTCACATTAGCTGCTACATGCCTTCAGAACATTTTTAGGTCAATTAAAAAACTGTAATTTGTTTTGTATTTCTCCCAGCATTTAGTATATCTTTAGTCAAGTGTGTTTTTAAAACTCCTTTTTAAAAGAACATTTCTAACCAACAAACAGGTTATCATTTAGTGTAGTCTCACAAACGTTTAAAGTGCTGACAGTATTTCAGATAAAGTTGTTCTGTTTGGATGCATCATTCATTCATTTCTCCTTATGTATAAACATTATACCTGCAGAAAAACCCAATGATTAGTGATATGCTCATGTTTTTTTTACTGTTCTCAAATTCTAGCACTCATTCTTTTAGACAGATTTATTGCAGTATTGATATTGTGCAGTTTAATGACTGTAAGATTCATTCAGATAATTTTCATTGTCAGAAATGTCATTTGACATTTTAGTATTTTTTTCTGAATATCAGCTCCATCAATTTGCACTGCAGACAGCAGTGCAATGAAGTTGCTGCTTTTGCAGCGTTATAATACAGTTTACTCAAAGGAATCAACAAGATGTTTAGAGAACCAGTCCTTTTCCATTAGGACTTGGAGGTGGCTGTTGAAGTAGATACATACATGGTACAACTCACTCCAAAGCAAAATATTTTGTGATCTCATACTGGTAACTTGGACAAATGATTTTGGAAGTTTTGCTGTACTTACATCATCATCTGCAGGATCAATGATACCACATCCCCTGCTAGATTTAGTACAAGTCAGCATATTCTTCTTCATGTTTATGATGTGTTATCATAACACTGCAGTGTTCTGTTTGCACAGAGCTATAAGGATTGAGCCATCAGCTCTACAAAGCCAGATTAAAGAAAAAATTGCTGCCCCTTCCCACCCTGCTAGCAATGCTGCTATCTGATAGCAGATAAAACAGTATATTCAAGTGTGTTGAAACTGGTACAAGAACAAAGCGGTCTGCATGGATTATTTTCTTGAAAGAAATACGATTTCAGCAATAGAAATGGAGAGCATTCCCCTGAAAGACTGAATAGCTGAATGTTACAGCATCCTCTGAATTGAAAGGTTAAGAGAATGTGAACACCACTTTTCTTCCTTATTTTTGCTGTTTGGAGCCTGAAGGAAGGTCATGATCAGCAACGTTAGGGGAATGTTCTGGTCAGCAGACCCTGACAGCAGACATTTCCCGCTTCAAATTCAGCTTCTTAATCAGAATTTCTGTACCAGCTGTTTTCTGCTGACTAGCTTTAGGAGAGCCTGGTCACTGTGGCTGCGCATGAAACATTTTGTGTCTCATTCTGTGGAACTTGACTTGTCCCAGAGGACTTCAGTCAATGTCTGCATTCTGTTTCAGACCTGGCTCTGCCCAGCTTCCTGTAACAGTTGCATGTCTCACTCAAAAGCTTCTCACAGGCTAACTTTAGGCACAAGACCTTGTCTTCCTAAATATTTTTCTTTAGGAATATCAGTTGGAGATGTATGGGAAGAGATCAGCTTTGTCAGATGTACAGTCACATCGTAGCTTGAGTTATTTTAGCTCTCTTACTTCCTCTGTTTAGGCCAAAAAGTTACTTTGCTCATGGCAACTGAGTCATTTACTTGCTGTAAAAAGTCTCTGTGTGATCAGACCTGAGATCATCAATTACGAAAATACACAGTTTATTGAATTGTGAAAAGTAAGTAGTAATCTTACAATCTTGGGAGTACTTGGTGTCTTGCATTTATTGACAGGTACAAATTTCTAGGTAAGATTTAGTTGCAACTTCCATTTGTGTTGAATTTTGGAAAGTCTCCTTGGAAAATGCCCAAACCAGAAATCAACATGGTTTGTCTGGATCTAAACATTGCAGCTTAGAGCTATTTCCTTTTTGCTCCTAGCCTTTCCGTTGTGCACATTGCCACTATTCCTGCAACATATCTGGTTCCCTGAAGAGGCATTACAACAGAAAGCATCCTAATGAAGAGTATGTAAATGTAGGTTCTGGAGAGCCTGCAGCAGAAGCCCTTATCCAACAAGGTAAACCTCCATCTTAGAGGTTTTGATATTATTTTGCTGAAGCAAACTTGATGTACAAGTAAATTTCTGCAGGATATTTATTTCTCATTTTATTGGGAGTTATGTTATAAATTAGTACTACTTCCTAGTAATTCTGAACTGCCTGCCTTTGACTGTTCATTCAGTGTCCTTTGTTCATGATTTCTAAGGGTGAGTGAATCAAACTTTTGATTGACCTTGCCTGCTCTGTTCATTGTTGTGTACATTTATCATTTTCACTTGTCTCCTTCTGCAAGTAAGGAATCAGTATCTTGAAATTGAATGATCTACTGATAAATTTCTATGACAATTTTGCAAGGTTGAATGAAAGGTCAAGCAAATATAAGGGAAAAGTCCAAAAAGTAAATGGCACTGAATTGTTCCTCTGCTAGACCGAAGAAAGCGCAGGTAAATCCAGTTACACAGTGTTATGCTCAAAATTTTCTTTGTGGCCGAAGGAAACACAACTTATCTGTGTAAATGAAGCTAAAATGTGTTGTCAGTATAATGGAAATCTTAACGGCCTAATTAAAGAATCATCATTAATCTAGATCTAATTCTTACGGGAGAAAAAAAAGACAAAACAAAACAATATTGTTAGAGTACCTGTAAATACAAAAAGTCTCAATATTAGTACAACTAAAATAGTAGCACACACGTTTAATTTCTACTTCTTTTTCTGATGTTACGTTCACCTTTCTTCTGCTTCTCTGCTTCCTGAAGTTGTTGATTGGTGGTAGGGTGTGGGTTTCAGTAAATTTTCAGCATCTGGAGTTCTTTGCTGGGAGGAACATGATGTTCATCTTGATGGCTTTGTCCTCTTCTCCGCTTACAATTGGGGCCACTGTTAACATGCTTGTTTCTGTGTGTTTACACTTCTTTTTCTTTGGTCTGTAGCTCCAAAATACATCCAAGTTTATTGTCAATAGTTTAAAGGACAACAAATCACAGTACTTAAGATACATGTAAAGGGGATTTAAATCCACATAGTAGCTACCAAGTCTGTGCTTCTTCTCAGAACTGTCATGAAGAAAGCCATGCCAGAATCATGGAATTGTCGGGATTGGAAAGGGACCTCTAGAGATCAGTAGATGCATTTTTCCCACGTGCATCCTCCTTTGCCAGCTCCATACAGATCAGTGTGGACACATTATGCAGTATGACAAGGTACATGTTTCTGAGCACCATGGGTCAGCAGTTGCAACTTGCTGCCTCGCTAGCCTCTATGAAGTATCAGATTAGCATATTCATAGGTCTGAAAGCTATTTTGGAAAATTATTCATATATTCATATAAGAGAAAGTGACTGTTCAGGCTTCATATTAAACAAGTCCTTTGAAATTAAAGGACTATAGACAAATATGAAAAGGCAAGAAAACCAGCAAATGAGTGGGTTTGGAATAAAATGTGAGAAGGGAAACTAACAAAGATTAGCACCTAATAGAAGCTGTCTATACATATTCCTCTTTTTTTATTCTGCTTGTACTAGGTTACTCAATGAGCCCAGAGTGAATCATCTCACATATGCTCATCTTTTCTTCTCCACTCTTGTCACCTGGCTTATGGCTGCAGTGCAGACATTCCAAATGTCTTAATTGGAAATACATGAATATAAACTGTTGGATTCCTAGAACTGCTCATAGAATAGAAGAAGCAACACAATTATGTATTGCCAGGGACAGCCAACAGGATTTCTCGTCTGATCTTATATTTAACCCTACCTACTCATTTGATAGCTTCCTTTTTTAGTTTAATTTGTTCTCTAGTGCTGAACAAGTCACATAAATTTTTCTATAATTTATGTACTTTCTCTTTACTGTTTTTTTCCCTGCCATCCTTTGTTTTGTTTATGTATTTCTGCACTCTCTGGAATAAGGGTTTTCTATTTATGTTCATGCAGCAACTTGAGCAGTACATACATGATGATCCTCTGTTACACCACTGTCGCCACTTTAGCAGACAACAATAGTTGTCTTATGGAGATGTTAGGTAGGTAAGTGAATTGTTTGGACAGCACATGTCCATGCCACAGTGGAAAAAAAAAAAATGGACCTGTATAATATTTGTGCATTGTTTTGTTGCAGAGATCAGTTTTTGGTATTAAAAGTAGAAAAGGTGTGTCGTTTACTGACTCCCTACATGTTGCCAGTTTTTAAAGAATTGTGCAAAAGTTAATTTTCCTGAGCTTTGATATCAATTCACTGACCTAGACTTACGTGTTATCGATTTAATTCTGTGCTTTCATAGTTGTTCTGTACTTAAAGTCACAGTAACAAAAGCTGCAGCTTTAATTAATTTGATGTGCTGTTAAAATGGCTTCAATATCACACTCCTGTCGGAATGCCTTCTCTTTCACAGTGTTGTTTCTTTCTAATAAGACAGATTAGTGTAGAATGAATATTTAATTGCATTTTCTCTAACTGATAACTTCTTTGTCCTAATCAGAACCATGGTATTTTGCCATTGTAAGCTGTAGAATTTTAAGCCCATTTTGTCTATCACACCCACTAATAGAGAAACTGTTTCAGTTTTGTACTGAGACAGAATACTGAGCATCTGCAAGTGTGGTGAAGATATATGGTAGATTGAGAGCAAAGAGGGGAGATCACAGCGGAATAATAAGTGTCAGTGAGGGACCCTAGCAACTGTGTGTAGTAATATTCTGTTTTACTAAAACAGAAAGTTCCTTTTCACCTGATAGAATACCATATGGAGGATTTCCATTACTGGAAAATTGAACGCTTTTTCTAATCAGCTTATTCTTAAAAGGCTGTGTGCAGTGGGAGCTTGGCTGATTACCAGTTTATGAGAGTGTGCTTGGAGCATTTGAACATGATGGGTGAGAGTCATCATTTGCCATCTGGTGGCATAGTTCCTAAAGTGGCATAACGCCCTTCCCTAGCAATTAGATTTGTTAGAGTGAGTTCTGGTCACCTAATGCAGCAAATTATCACATGCAGATTGTTTCTGTTCTGATTTAGTCAATAGGGAAAAAAAAACCCACTCTATTTGCATGATTACAAGCAGCTGAGATCTGACATTTGACCAAATGGCTTTCTTAAGAAAAGGAAGTAAAAACTGTTTAATCTACTGTATAAAATTGGTCACTTAAGATTTCATCTTGTTCAAGTTTTATTTACCTGTAAAAAATGTTTACTCAGTAAGCATTGTGCTAAATTCATGCCACGTATCATTTTTAAGTAGACAGAAAGCCTAGTTTTACACTTTTGTATGTTGACATAAACAGCAGAAATTCTAAAAAGCAAAGGTAGTTGGGTGCAGATCACATCATGTTGTTAACTCTTCCTGGTTTACTTTAATAATATGCCAGAAAACAGAATGATGTTGGTTTGAAACTTGAGAAAGCTGGAGCAGCTGACTCCAAGGAGTTACATTTGTTTTTTCAAAATTATTAAAGTATATCACTGTAGTGCCTGTTAAATATTAGGATGTCGTTGTTGTTCTTAAGCACTTAAAAAAAAAAAAGTACCAGTACTTACAGAAAGAGTACAGTGCTCTGTGGTTTTGTATTGCATCCTGAAGGCCAGCAGACCTGGGCTTTGTAAGGCAACAGGGAAACAATACTTAAACCTAAAGCTTGACAGAACCCAGTCCTGTAGCTTTTTGGAATATGCATACAATTTACATTTGAAGTTGCAATGATATATAATAGCAAATTATTAAAGTTTCTAAGGAACTCTATGATTTGAAATAAGAGCATCTATAGTGCAAAAGTATTTGTTTGGAATTATTTAATGCATGTGCTGCTCTTTGTTTATGAGTAGAACAGCAAATAACAACAGCAGAATATATGTCATAGATGCCCTTGGACTTGAAAGAAATTTCCCTTTGGAAACTAAGACTAGTGTCTGAGTGCTGCTTAGCTTGAGTTTCAACCAGAGTCATGACTGTGAGAATGCACAGGCAGAAACATCGCCTGTTTTCCCAGTGATTCTTTTTTTTTCTGGTGGCCAAGCCAAAGAATGGGCTGGGGTTGAACAAACTTAGTAGGATATCATTCACTGGAAAAACTTTTCTCTCTCTCCAGTGTACGTGCCACTTCTAGAAAGGCTTTTGTTAGCAGAGCAAGTGCAAGTTCTTGCCCAGTAGATAAGCTGTTATTTATGTTGCAATTTAAGTTCTCTCTGTGGCATTCTGGCCATCTCCCTTAACATCTAGCTCCATAGACTTGAAACCAATGCTTTTTATTTGGACCTAATTACAAAAAAGATGCAGCATCTCAAATTAATGCAGATAGTTATGTTCCTGCTCCTTTCTTCTAATTGGGGTAGGGAATCCCCAGGGAGAGAGGTGTAGAAGGACACAAAGATGGGAACAGCATTCCTGCAACTTTGCATCCATCACAGGGAAACATGCAGGTAGGGAAGCAGGATTGCTGTGCCTTTCCAGATACACGAGTTGTTCCAGACTCCTTCCATTGCCATCATCCAAAATTGTCTTTTAAGCACTGTAAGAGCTCACCTACTTTTTTTTTCCCCCTTTTTCTTCATACTGTGTACATTGTGAAAGTGAAGATTTTTGAATTACAGTTGTGTGTCTTAGCAGAGATGAGACCAAAGGAAATGGGTTTTTAGTGCCTTGAAAATCACTCAATATAAAAATAACTGAAATAATTTATCTTTGTCTCCTTGTAGGTGGTATTAAGTGTCCTGTTTGCAGTTTTGTATATGGTACAAAATGGGAGTTCAATAGACATCTTAAGAACAAGCATGGAATGAAGCTAGTGGAACACGATGGGGAGACAAAGTGGGAGGTAAAGCAAGTTTCCATGGATTTGGCCTTAAGATTTTTAAAAGTTATAGTGAGAAAGTTAAGGATAAGAAGTATTCAAAAATGCGCTCTCAGTTTATATAAGAATAGGAATACATATGATCTCTCATCACCATTTCCAATGCATATACTGCTGCAACTGTTAATCCTGACTGCTTTCATAGCTGGTAGGATTAATAATGTTCTAAGTGCTAATCTCTATATACGGAGGGCCCTAGTCCTCTGTTTACTGCAGAAAAGTGAAAGTTCTAGCAAAAAATTATTAAACTGAAAATACTTACTACCTTTTAATATATACTAAATATTCACTGGTGTTAACTTGAAGATGCCCAAAGTCACAAGGTTAAAATGAATTAATGAAAGAAGCTTATGATGTAGTCCAGACAATGGTAAAATACAGAAAAGTGAATTTGTAAGTTAATCAGCTAAAAAATGATACTTTTATAAAGAGTAAGTCTTCCACTATTTATTCTGTGTTTCTTGTTTCAGTCCAAAGTATATAGGAGTCACAGTATCAATGATCAGAGCTTAAAAAAGTTTAAGTTAGGCCTAAGAAGCTGAGTCAGGAAAACAAACTAAAACAAAAGACAAAGCACTGCCTGGATTTTCTCAATCTGAGTGGGATAGTGCAGGTGCCTTAAGCAGCCATAACTTGTTAAGCTTTTCTCTGCTGTAACATGGGTAGCAACTTCCAGGTGAAGTTCCTCATGAATTCTGTTTCACCTGTGATTTCTATAACAGTTGTTATAATATTTATTGTCCAAAATTCATTCTTTTAAACTTATAATTGTTCTCTAATTTACTAAAATGAGAGTAAGATGATCCATACATTGGCTGGGTTTTGTTTTCAAGTTAACTGCTGAGGTTTCTGAAGAAGCATCGACTCAGTATCTCCATATCACAGAGGCTGGAGAAGATGTTCAAGGCACTCAGGCTGCTGTAGCTGCATTACAGAACCTTAGATACTCTTCTGAAAATGGTAAGTTACTTTCTTGGGAGTCGGAACACGAAATACATCTTTTTTTCATAAATACCTAATTCTTTTCAGTATACTAAACAATGTACGATCTCCTGTGAAATGTTTAAAAATGATGAAATTTGTCATCCATAACTTACTTTTTGAGGGTTTATGTTTTTTCTTGCAGAGTAAATAATGAGATTTGACCACTGATAATGAACTTCTATGTCCTTGAGTCATTAATATTTATCACACTCCACTTTGCACTTTATTATTATGTAGATGTGTGGAATTTTCAGCCTGTATTATTCAATATATTGTGAAATCAGCTGTTTTGGCAAAGTAGATGGTGTGTATCTAATGGCAGTTCTCTAGCTATCATTTTTCTTCCTGCTTAACTCAGCCATCCTGCAGAAGTGACACAGTGGAACAGTTCATTTACCATGTTCCTAGGACAGTACTACCAAACTTAATTCTCATGATATAGAACACAGAGTAAGCTATTTAGTATCACACTGAGCAAGAACAAGAGAGGAATTAGATTATGATTGCTGAGTCAGGAATAACAAAAACTGGAAGAAAAAAATGTTCAGGTTTCTGAGAGCATTAAAACATCAGAGACTGGAATTGATGTCATATATTTTGAATTTATATACGTGAATAAATGCAGTGGCTATCAGAAGACAGCATTTTACCATTACTGTCAACTTTATCATTCATAATACAGATACATTTCATAAGCTCCCATTTTTTTGTGGCACTTCCATGTATGTCACAGTTCCATTATGTTACTGACACTTTATGTATATTTTACTTCAATCAGTATGAATTTTGAATAAGTAAAAATATATCTCAAGAAATTTTCTTAAGCTATTATGTATTTAAAATAATAAACATGATCATGGAATGTGCCATACTGTTTTGGTTTTAAGCATTAGACTGTAATTTTCAAAGCAGAATGATTTGCTTTAATGCATCCAACTTAGGACACTCTTCTGGCCTTTTCCCTCTAGATATAAAAACCAGCAATATCTTACCTGAAGGCAGTTATATAGGAAAAAATAAAGCAAGCAAGCATTTTTCAGTTCTCAAGTAAAATTATATTTCATTCAGATAACAAAATATAACTACTTTGAAATTAAATTATCTGAACTAGATTCCCATTGTGATATCAGTTTGTAAGGGCTTGTGGTTAGGGTGTGAGCTTTATTCCATTGACTGGCCCTTTCTGGCCTCTTTCCTAGCTCCAGCAGTGATTACAGCAAATGTAAAGCAGCTTTATCATGACCTTGAGAGCTTCCCTCCCTTTCTGACACCTGTCATTCTGCCACTGGTCATGTGGGAGTGGCAGGCCACAGGAGGGGAGTTCTTACTCCTGCACTTCACAAAGCGTTCTTCAGCATCTGAATCTTCCCTTTCCATACCTTTGGTGAAGTGAGAGTATATATATATTTTTTGTAAACTTGCCTTTCATTTGGCAGGGTTGCACACATAAAGACAATTAAATGTTCTGATCCCATACTTACTAAGCAATAGTCATGATTTCTCTCAAGAAATTAACTTTTTCACACCAGCACGTCAGTGATGATAACAGAACTTGTTTTGCATTGAGAGATGTTGCATATAGTCAGCCAGACAATAAACACAGGTGTGTAACGTACCAGCCAGCTGTCTTAGTTATAGGTAGAGAGTTCAGATTCTGTTTAAACTGAATCTCTGCAAATACACATTTGGATTTGTAGAGTCTTGCAGCTTCCTAATTTACAGTTATGACTGTGAGTTGTACCTATTGTTTGTTCAGTTAATGTGTTGCTTTAGATCTCTTTAAAACAGGCATAAAAATGAGCAGTGTGGTTTCACTTGCTGATTCATGCATTCCGCAGGCAAATTTGTTTTGTGAATACTTTCCTCCCGTAGATCTATTATTAAAGTGTCATGCTATTGAGCTGTTTGAAATGTATACACAGCACTGTGCATCGGGGTTAAAGCAGGAGGGGAAAGTGTCTCTGGAATTAGATTCACTTACCTTAGACCTATTTTACTGTAATGATCTTCTGCTTATTGTCTTTCTTCTAAGGTGAAAGACTTGATCCAACAGCTGTAAACATCCTGCAGCAGATCATTGAGTTGGGTTCAGAAACCCATGATGCCACTGCAGTTGCCTCTGTAGTTACCATGGCTCCTGGAACTGTGACAGTGGTAAAGCAGGTAAAAGCTCTTTTCTTCTCCAAAACAGCTAGGTTTCATTTTTGTATATTTGTTGTGAAATGAGTATTGTTCTGCAAAGGCTAAATTGTGAATGACTGTGTAAGACACATTCAGAATTTGTCCAAAACTAAATTTGGACATGTTGTGTGCCTGCATGTTTATATGCAGGCACTCACATGTGTTTATACATACATAGACCCATGTGTTTATATGTATAAAATACGTAGCCATCAGTATAAATCATAAAATGAGTGGATAAATATATATAGAAACGCGTGAGAGAGAAAATACAGCATTTTCAGACATTCAAAAATAGCATTCCTGCATTGTGAGTGGGCACTTAGTCTGATTATCATCTAAAAGGGTCAAGAATTCCTTGGCACAGTGTTCTTCCAGAAACAGAAGAGTATGAAAGAGCGTTGCTTGGGTACAGCTGCCCATGCTCTGCAACCCTTACACTGTTTGACCATACCAAGGATGAGTTGCCATCATTTGTCCTTTCCAGTGCTGTCCTGTGGCTGAAGTTAGAGAGAAATGTAGGGTCTTAAAGTCATGTACCGTGGGAACAAACAAGACTTGTGCTCAGTCTGAGTTCACACTGCCTTTCTGTGGAGGGATGCAGCACAAGTGATTTGCAGGCATGTAACAGCTCCAAGGAGAGTATTACTGATGCTCCTTTACAGCAGTTGCTTATGTGAGACAGAAGTCAT